>QTSX02002148.1:0-34339 GCA_014839935.2 Entomophthora muscae
TTGAGTGGAACCTTTGATTTATCTGCCAATCTGGTGTATTTGAAGCTGGATTTGACAACTGGTATTTTGTACTTGGTTACAAATGGTTTGCTAACCATAGTGTGTTGTGCACCAGAGTTGATTAAAATTAATGTGTATGTGATTTGTAAGTGCATGGATAGACAAGAAGTTGTAAGCAATCTTTAATTTTTACGTTCATAAAAATGGAGGATTGCGGGACACATGTGATGTGAACAGCAAAGTTTGTGCCTTGGTACAGTTTCTTGTCAAGTTGGAGGGAGACAGGGGCACTTAAGCCTGTTCCCACTCCTCTTTTCCCTGTTCCTCTGTCTTGAGACCTTCAAGGTCAGAGAATGTGGGGTTAAATTCCTATTGGGTTGCCATTTCAGCATAGTTTACTTTGGCAGTGTCCTCTTTCTTGGGACAGGAGCAGTTTGCGCTTTGACTGTGATTGCCATTATTGCAATTGGAGTTGCCGTTGCTATGATTGGTGTTTTGGCGTTTGTTGCCATTGGAGTTTTCTCTGCCATTGCCGTTTGGGGAGTGATTATTGTTGTGTGCAGCATATTCCATGTTTGCGCGTTTTTCCGCGCGCTTGGCTTCTGCAATGAGCGCAGGCATGGAGGTGTTGGCCTCTGGGCGGATGAGGGCAGCAACAGAGGGTCTCATTCTGTTGATGAATGAGGCTCTAGTATGTACGTTGTCAGCTTGTGCTGGGTTTTGGATTTTGCGGTGTATTCCCTCAAATTCATTGGCGTAAGCCGTGATAGTGGTCTTCTGAGGAAGATTGCTGAGCTGTATTGCAATGTCTTGGAGGGATTTGGTGACACGGAAATTGTGGGTGATGTCCGCTTTGAACTCTTCCCAGTTATCAAGCTGGTCGTTGGTTTTTGAGCCAACCCAGGTAGCAAACCAGTTAGCTGCAGCCTCATACAGGTGCTTGCTGGATTCCTGGACCCATTTCTCATGGGAGATGCGGCTGGCACAGAGTTTGGCGGCTGAGTGATCTATCTAATTGATGATGTTTTCCTTATTTTTACCAAAGAACTTGTCAATACCTTTGTATTTGGTGTTGGTAACTTCACCTGTGATAGGTGGTTGTGCGTCTGTTTGTGGTTGAAGAGAGCAACTGTATTGAATTGTCTTGGCGCATGCTTTGGGCATGACCAGACCTTTGAATACAGTGCATTCACTAGGTATATTCTTGTTGATGTTGTGGGCGCAGAAGCACAATTTCCAGGTCTCCTGGGATGTGGCCTGGTTGAGTACATGAGCAAAGGTGGGCAGGTTTTGGTCAGTCATTTTCTCTTTCATGGGTGTGGTAAAAAAACTGTAGCTGCTACCAGTGATAAGGAGCGCCTTTAGGGTAAGCTTCAAATATGGAATTAGGAGAGAAGAGAAGGATCTTTTATTGGATAATAATTTAGGATTATATAGATTGGGCTGTGGCAGAGATTTAGTTGGATTGAACCTAGGGGTTGGTCATGTGCGGGAAGGGTTTGGGCCACTGGATACTTGGATTGTCATGTGATATTGCTTGGTTACCATGTCCGGTATGTCAAACTGTATATTAGAAGGGGACTAAATTGGGCAATGACAGGATGTTAAGTGAGTTGGCAATAGCCAGAATACTAATACATCCAGACCCTCAACAATAAGCTGGAAATTAAATTAACCTTTTTTATTAAACTTATATTGTATAAAGCAGTTTTTTTGTGTAGTTTCATATTTTATATTCAATTTAATACAGTTACATATAAATTCTAGTCTAATTTTGATTTTTAAACTAAAATAAAATTTCTTTTTAAAAACCATTAATTTCATGTTTTCTTTATTATCTAGCATATTTTTTATTGCAGAAATGAATTTTTTGGGGTTTTTTAGTCTAGAAAAGTTTTAAAATATATAATTTTTATATTTTAAACTGAAATTTTTTTCTGCTTCAAAGTAACCTCCAGAAACTCAATTTTTGCACTTTGATCTTTGATGTTTTCAATTTTTGCACTTTTTGGTGGTCCCATTTTTATTTTTGCACTTTTGACCTTGGGAACTTTGACCTAAGGAACTTTACCAATCCTGGAAGTGAAGTCTTCTAGGGGTTTCCCACCTTTAGCTTGGTGTCAGCAAAGTCCATCTTGCAACCCCTGAGCTCCTGCTGGGGTTCTTTTTTAAAAAAAGTCCATCTTACAACCAAGAAGGGCTTCTTGGCTACCAAATTCTTCTGTCAGGGCCCTGAAAACATTGGAAAAAGTACAGCCATTCTTGGGGAAACGCGGCAAGATAATGGTTTGAGTCTTGGCATCCAGACAGTTGATGATTGTGGAGTCCCTTGTGGCATTGTCAGCACCATACATGGAGTTCAGGTATAGGCGTAAGAGCATGGCCACATTACTCTTGCAGTCAAGCTATGGTAGATTGACGGGCTTGAAGTTGTTGGAGCCATGTTGGATGGGAGCAGGAGTGATCCTTACTGGGGAGCGGGTGAGACAGGAACGGCTGAGGGTAGAGGCAGCAAACCTAGCCTCAGAGGCTTGTCAACAATTTTCCTCTTGTTGTGCTTCAAGTTTGCCTTCTCTGTCCTGAGCAGTCGCAAAAGCTTCATGACTGGCCAAGACGTCATCCTCAGACTCCCACACTGGCTCTAATACTTGTACACTGATGGGGGTCAACCAAGTGTGGTCATTATTGCTTCTGTAGCTATAATAGAACTTGGGGCTGGAGGACCTTTGTGGACTGTGAAGACTCTTGGAGTTGAGAAATATGACCAGTAAGTTGACAGCCATAATATTACTGTCCATCCTATCCAATTGGCTCTGGAAGGCGTCCAGAAGAAGATGCTGCTTGTCCAGCTCATTTCAATAGACCTTTTTCTCTTGATGGGTAATATCAAAGCCGTATTCCAGAGAGGTAATGTATCTTTCATGGGTGGCAAGATCAGCTTGGAGCAAGGCTATTACCTCCTTGTATTTCCTGGCTTGGGTCTGGCTATCAGCTCTATCATGTGATTGTCAAAGTTTGAGACAATCCTGAAGCTCTGACACAGTAAAATAGCCATCAAACAGAAAAGCGAGATCAGCGCTTTGTTGGACCAGTTCTGTCTGTATCTTCTTGCAGTGATCAAAGATTTCAAGGAATTCACAGCCAAGAAGGTGGCTGGAGGGGGAGTTGTCCATAGCAGCAGTTGTGGGGTTAAATAAGTGAATGGTGACAAGGCAACGACTCAAGACTTCCACTTCATGAGTCAGGATTTGAACCATGGGGCCAGTCTCAAGCACGTGGGTGGTAACCACACTAATCCAATTAGCATCTACACATTTGATAGGTGAGGGTCTGTATCACATGCACTGGGACTAGCTTGGCTATTCCACTCTTAATGGCGTCAACCCAGTGAAGCATGGTGTTCTGGGAGTTGGTAACTTTGGCAAAGTACTGATTAACAGTGGTAAAAGTGTTGCCAAGCTCAGAGTAAATGACCTGGAGGAATGTCTGTTGGTTAGATACCAGTATCCCATGGTCATGCACTAGGCTTTGGATGAGACCCAGGTGCATTTGGTTGTGGTATACAGCAGGATGGGTGAGCTGTTGTAAATAGTCCTTCATATGTTTAACAGTGCAGAGGTCACAACAGAGTTGGTCAGGGTTGATCCAGGAGAGGTTCTGGAACCAAACCAAGGAGTTTTTGGCAGAAGGTTGCTGAATAGACAGATGTTCAGAGAAAGCATCATTGTCAGCAGCACCAGAGTCCATGGAATAGATGGCATTACAGATGCACCTTGAAGGGGGAATAGTTGGTGTCTATTTACAAGGGAGCAGGGGCTTGAAAGAGCAGTGGTTGACAAAAATAATGGCTTGGGGATGTTGGTGTTCCAGTATGAAGTGACTGAGGGTGGGAAGGCCATATAGAGCTCCTGCTCTTTCCCCAGAATGGTAATCAATAGCAGTGAAGGCCTGTGCCTGATGATAGGGGGAAGCAGTGGCAGAAGGCTCAGCCAGGGGCATTCCTCCCTCCTCATTGAAAGAACCGTGGGGGTGAGGGCTGTTGGTGTGGAAAGACATTAGCACCAATGCTGTATTTGTAGCAGTATAGGGTGCTATTTTCTACAAACAGTTAGCCAGGATCCTAAATCTTAATACTATACATGTAGATGGTATAGTGACAGCCTTTGGTAGGACAGAAGAATATAAGGGTATAATGACAAAACTGGTATTTATTATGATAGTGCTGCAGTTATATAGTAGGAGGCGGGGGAATTTCCACCAGGGGAAAGAAGGCACAGAAAGAAGGACCTTCCTAAAGGAAAAGATTGGAAAGGCACAGTAGAAAGAGCTGCTCAAGAGAACAACTGGTCTCACACGGCTTTCCTAATGGAGGAAAGTGGCAATATCTACATTGTCCTATTTTTAAGCTTGGAAGTAAAGCCTGCACCTGAAGCGCATTTGAAAGGCGCTTCAAATACCCGTTTTAGTGGCATCTTAAACGTAATTAACCTTGTTAAAACCATCTTGAGAGAAAGCTTTGCGTAAATGCTAAGTTCCTCAATCCCTAAGTGGACGACTTATTGTCTAATCCATTCAGGATCTTCAAAACACTGCAGGGATTCTGAAACAGAAGCTAGTACTAATATAGAAGGGAGTTAAGACCCCAAAGCCTGGAGAAGGAGCTTATACCCCACCAACAAACCACCAAGGAACCTGTGTTGTTGCTGGAGACAATGACATCAAGAAGACAGTAGCACTGAACCAAACTGACACCCCATCCCAAGCAACTCTTATGCAGAAAGTATACAGCTGAGGAAAGGTAGTGTGAGGATCCACATGGAGGCAGTTTTGCAAGTGAGGGCTGATTTGGTCACAATATAGACTCTATGCTTGAAGTTGGAGAAGGATAGTGGCTTTAGGACAGGTAAATGCCTAGTAGGTAGTAAGTGGATGCTAGAGGTGGGGAGTGCCCCAGTCTAGTAGGTAACAAGTGGCTGCTAGAGCTATAGGATGTCACAACCTGGTATGTAACTTATGGCTACTAGATCTGGATGGTGTCTCAACCTAGTAGGTAACTTATGGCTACTAGAGCTGTATGGCATTCCAGACTAGTAGGCAACTTATGGCTACTAGGAAAAGATGAAGTCCCAACCTAGTAGGTAACTTATGGCTACTAGAGCTGTATGGCATTCCAGACTAGTGGGTAATGTATAGCTACTAGGAAAGGATATTGCTGCAAACTAGTAGATAACTTATGGCTGCTAGGGAAAGATGAGGTGAAATAGCTCTGAGATCCTTTGGCCACTTGCAGGAGGTCTGCAGGTGGAAAATCTTCCTAGTTTAGGGGTAAGGTTTCTCTGTTCATGTCTTCCTGATAGCTTTGAGGAGGTCTTAAAGCCACCAGAGAGGCATGTATATGCCCAGGAACATTATTAAGGTAGCTGCTTGGGGAAGCAGCTGCAGAACTTGGTAATGAATAGGTCTCTGGGAAGTTAAGTTGGGTACTTTGCAACTAAAAGCTCAGGACTAACCACTCAAGTGAGCATAAACAGCTGAATAGACATAAGGATTGTCTGTAGTTGATGGTCTATAGTGGGGTCACTTATGAGGGCCCATTAAAACGCTAACTCATTTATGGAGACTTATTGTCTGAGTCTGAGGTGTTAGTAACAAGGACTGCAGAGAAGGACAGAACCTTGATGGTTCATAGAGAAGGATGAAACATTTGTGATTAATAGAGCAGGACTGAAAGATTATAGTAAAGGACTGGAAGATCATAGAGCAGTACTAAGTGAAGGACTGGAAGAAGATAGTGAAGGACTGTTAGATCATAGGGCAGTACTATTTGAAGGACAGGAAGATCATAAAGCGGGACTAACTGAAGGACAGGAAGATGACTGAGAAATACTAGCAAAGGCAGAAGAAGGAGGAGGAGAAGAAAGTAACTTGGACAGTTAAAGATAAGATTGGATGGAAAGAAATAGTCAGAGAAAGAATTAAGGAACAAATGAGGAAAAGAATTTAAAAGGAAATGATAAAAGATTAAGAAAAATAATTAAAAAAGATAAGAAGAAGAGAAAGAAATAGTTGGCAGAAAATGAACTGTGAATTTATAAGAAGTCAATTAATTCAGGAGGAGCCTGAGCAGTTGGAAATGGAACAGAGAAACTCTGAGGGTGAAGGCTGGTGCTTTGTCAAAATAATTAAGAGGAGCAAGAAGCAAGCGGCAGGCGGGTTTGAATAGTGAAAAAGGGAAGAAAACACAGTGAAAACAGAGAAATGTTGAAGAAATTAAGGATAAAAACCCTTAAGTAAAACATAGCTCAAAGCAATTGAGTTTTTCTGGGGAAACAAGACAGGAATTATAGAAAATTTGTTTGAAACATGGAGCAAGTGTTTATCTGGAGCAAGATAACACCAGGTTTGAACCAGGGTCAAGAGCAAGTCATCCAGGTAAACATTTTGGCAAAACTACTCAATCTAGGCATGTGATTGGCTGAAGGTTAACACCTGCTTGATCAAGGTTTTCAGTGCTTAAACTAAAGAGTTTAAGCCTAAAAAATGAGGAAATGAACCAGGAAAAACTGGTTTTTAATTGGATTAAGTAATTAAAAAAGCCTAACATATGATAGAGCATAAAAAACTGGATAGTTTAAGCCTGAAAACCAAAGTTCTGAGAAGGAGAAAGGACTGAAACAAGGAGCTATAAAAGAGAGATCAATCCGAGGCATTTCAAGGATTGGAAACAGTGGATTAAAAAAGGCCACAAAGACAGAGCAGAGATCTGAGGTCAAGGATAAAGAAGCAGGAGCCCAGGACCAATGGAAAAGAGCTCAAGAAATTGTTGGAGGACTCCAAGTATTGGCAAAAACCTATTGTTTCATATACCCCCAGGCCATATACCAGAGGGTTCCTAAAGAGATCTCCCTTCTGAAGCAAATAAAAGCACATTTCTACCCCAACCCATATTTCTGAGTAGTATAGTTAGTCCTTATAATTGAATTCCCTACCATCTTCTACCCTAGCCAAGGGGAGGAGATAGCTACCGCCAAAGCTGTCAAAGGTTCACCACAAGTAAAACTTTCCAGGAAGAATGGGAAAGGTTGACTAGACACTGTGAAACAACAGATAGAGGGAGGTAATTTATTGGGCAAGAGTTCACAAGCCTCTTGAAAGATTGGTATAAGCCCCCAGAGGGTCTAGCCCCAGCTAAAGTTTAAGTACATGGAGGGGATGTACACCTAGTAATAGGAAAGGCATTGGAGAAATTTGCTGTGATGCAAGCCTGGTATAAGTTCCAAAACAGCCATATTCCCTACTAGGGAATGAAAAGCCCTTCCATCCAGTCCCTGGCCTTGACCCAGGACAAACAATGGGGACTGGTGATCAGGAACCCCACAGGTAGCTTTCCTTGTTGAGGGTAAGATTAAACTAGAATTGGCCTGCCCACCTAAGCATCCTGCTGTATTGGGGAAGTATCCCTTCTGCACTAACATCTGCCTGCTAGCTTAATTGTTTTAGAGGGATACACAGCTGATCTCTCTATCCAATTAACTGCTGCTGGAAGCCTACCCCTCTACCAGCTGCCTCTACTTATATCCCTGACCAGGCCTTCTTCCTCTCTCATCACTTGGATCTCTCCCCCCAGAAACCTTCCAAGCTCCCCCAGGTGTCAGATACATATATAGTATGAAGGGGGGTTCAGAAGCTGTACCCTCCTCCATGAAAACTTTCACCAAGGACTATAGCAATATTGGCTTTGTCTAGGGTACTTTGTTGAGGTTAGCGGATCAGGTTATCCCACACTGGTGCACGGTGCCCTTGGGCCATGGTGATTGATTTCCCAGTGAAGTTGGGCCGTGCAGGATTGATATGCCCTATGTTAGGAGGGTGAATGGACACTAGTACTGGCTGTGGAAGTGGTAAGGTTACTCCCCATTAGCTCTTTATAGGACAATGTTCCCTTGGTGCATCAAGAAATCTGCTCAGAATCAAGCCAAACCTCTTAGCCCCCTTGAGGATTTAGCCAACACAATTGACAAGCATTCTGTCCTGGCGTACCCTTCTCAGGTGGTGACCACCAATGATCAGATCTTTTCCCATCCGGGAGGAATCCCTGATTAATTTAGATTATTGGTTGGCTAGGTTGCATCCACATTTAAATCAGGTGAAGAGTAATCAATCAGGTCAGGCTCCTGCCAAATCAACAAATCCTAACCCAACCGGATTTGATGCTGCTCTGGACCACTCCATTAATGTCCCCCAATTAGAGCTGAAAGCAAAATTGCTGGGAAACCTCCCAACCCATTGGATTCTCCTTGCAAAAATTCTCTTGGGACCAATCAAATGGGTCTCTTTGGGTCAGGAAATCTAGAATTTCAAAGCTCATTCCTTAAAGCAGGACAGGGGGCTGAAAGCCCCTGGCTTGCTCATTTTTCAAAATTAAAGCTTTCAACTTTCCCATCTTTTGCTTCAACTTCAGGGACCTGTTTTGCGTCCCCTTTAGTCTTCTGGGGTTGTTAGTAGAAGTTTTTGTTATCCCTTACCTTCCCAGGCCTTCCCTGGTTTACAGTGCCTGTTTCAGAGCATCTAGAGTCAAAGTTAGTATCAGTATATACACTTACCTCTCTCACTTTCAAAATTCAAGTTCAACCCCTGAATTAGTCAGTATAAACGTTATAAATACTTACATTAAGTTTGGTTCCATCTCTTGATTCCGTTGTGTCCTTCCCAGCTTATATACGTTCAAAGTAGCACTTCCCACTCCTCTTTGAAGCGCATAGCTTGTGGTTGCTGCCAGTTGCCCCTAGCTTTACCCACAGATCCTGGTGAAAGAGCTCCCTAATTGCCCAGTGTAGCCCAGAAAAACAAAAGGGTCACCTTTTCTTCTCCCCTTCTGTTGAAAGGTTGGCCTCCTTTTTGAAGTTTGTTGCCTTTACCCTAGCACCAGCCTTGGTAATGGTATGGACTACTTCTCCAGATCTCCAGCGTTGTACCCCTATTCATTTCACCCCCCAGGGAGCAACCCCACCCAGCTCACAGATATGCTTGAGGACATTCCTGGATACACCCAGGAGATTCTTGCTACTAATGAGAAGGTGATGAGAAGTCTCCCCTGTGACAACCTTGAGCTATCTGCCCTTGAATCAGTCTCCTCAGCGCCCCCAGGCTAAGCCCCCTAACCCCTCTCCCCTCTGAGGACCTGGTTACTCTGGTCCAAGAAGAAGTGCTGGGCACCCAAGATCACCCTCCCCAGCAGGCCCCCTGGCTGCTTGGCGGAATGATCTTGATGGGTTTAGATTCCTACTTCCCCCGACTATCTGCTGTGTCCTGTTTATGGACACCACTTTGAGCGGCCATCCCAGTATTGCACTAGATGGTGTCCTGGTAGATCCTCCCCCCAGGGGGGAGCCAAACTTAGCTGGTTTAGCCCCCCTCTCTCACAGAAGCTGCAGACAACACCTCCTGGAATGTAAAGGGTTTAAATGAGCCAACCAGGTAGCGTAAAGGTCAAGTTGATTGAGGGACATTGGAGAGACAGGTGGGCCAGCTAGATCAAGGGATTACTTCTACCTGGTGCATGATCCATAGCCTGGGAAGGTTGGCTGAATTAAAGCAACCAAGGACAGACAGCGGAAAGGTTTGAACCAGCATGAACCGGTACCTGTGGGATTGGCCACTGGGAGCAGTTGGGAGGATCTGGCCAGATCATGCTGCGGTATAGGAGGAGGGTACCTTGAACACTGGTGAAGATATCTTATAAATTGTTGCTGGAGCATATATTGAAGCAAATGGGTAGATTTTGACTTGGTAATGGGATCTTTTAGTCCTTGTTTTGCCACCACAAAGGGTGGAACCTCAGGAGAATGGACCACTGGTGGATGAGAACAGCAGGGATTGGACCCACTGCCCTGAGTTGCAGCGCCACATGTTGGGTTCCCCCTATTAGCAAGTGTGTTGAGGCTTGGGTGCACTACCCCAAAGGGCTCTGCTATGTGTGGAGCGTGCTTGCCTGAGACAGCTTCCTTGTCTTTCAGCCCTTTGATCAATGGAGTAAGACATAACTGATACCTATCTAGCCCTGAGGCAAAAGGGAGACATAAGGGGATGACCCCTAGGAAGGCCTGTTCCAGTTTTTCTGGGACACCTGAGGGTTGGCTCGTGGGCTGTATCCCTAGGAAGTCTGCTGGTACACCCCACCCTTTTCCCTGTCCTTGGTGCTAGTGAGGTGCCAACCAACTGTTCAAAGTAGAGGGCACTGAGGAGGTGACAGTTTGTAACCACCTCCACTGGTAATGAAATCTTCTTTAAATACTGGCTCCCCTCTAGTATCGTTTGTATGTAGTTTCCTGAGCCATAGGGTAGGTAGGTTATACCTGTTGCCATGGACGAGTATTTTCATAGATATACAGTGTTTTTTATCTTCCAGTGTAATAAGCAATCAGCTTCAAGCACCCATAACCTGAAAGGGTGAGATTTATTCAACTTTGGTAGTAAAGCCGGGTAGAAATAGGGGCCCTTAAGGTTATTGGTTGTGTATACTGCAAAGGGGATGTATGGCCATTATAATATAGAGCCCGGCGTGAACTGGTTCAGGATTTAGTAAGGCTGAGGGCCAACATGTTAGATCGTGGGATGTACTAAGCTAACCAGATCAGTTGGTATGAACCTTCTATCTGAACATTAGAGTTAATGGGGTCCTCCCATCCAATAAGGGGGTTCAGTTGACTTCGCAGTAGGATAATGGCACTAGCTTGAGGATGAACCAAGTGTGGTACGATAATTTTTGCCAACGGGGGTCCCATAGCAGCAGAACCGGTAGCTTTAACTAAACAGGTGATACTCGACCAACTGATCCGGGATGCAAAGTATTTCTAGTCGGTCTAGGAGAGACCAGTTACCAACCCTGTTGGACATGCTTCTCGATACAAGAAGGTTTGATTGGTAACCAATATGCCTGATCTAGAAATCAGAGCTAGCCAATCCCCATTATCCGCCGTGGTCGGGAGACTATAGATATTTGTAGAATCATCATGGTTGGCTTTTAACTCAACCTTTCCCTTTGGAACCTTTTTCTCTTTTCTACTTCCCCATCTCTCTGATTGGCTGTAACTTTATAGGGTCAGTAGCAGCAAGAACATGTGGCTTCGAGGGGTGAAGGTGTCCAATTAGTGAAAACGGGTAGATCCTTCTTTGGGATGGGCTGGTAGCCTTATTTGGTAATTGTGTTGTTCGGCTTCTTGTGAGGAGAAGCTAGGTTAAAGGTGGCGCCCTAAGTGCGATGAGGCTTACAGCGAGTGAACCTATCCTTGGGTGACCTTATGGTCCTGGAATAGCGGACTAAGGATAATTTAACACAGACCATTTAAAGCTGCATCATGTGATTGGTCAGAAAGATTTGGACTTGAGACCAAGTATAAGGAGAGCGAGGTTCGGGTTGGGATGGATACATTGTTGGTACTTGATTCAACGTTGGGATGGATAAGAATGCAAACCTATAAAGGCTTTAGGGGACATATAAACTGAAATTTGTGCTGGAACCGATTAAAGATGGACATAGGAATTGGTTAGATCTCAACGGCAACTTGTGCGGGTGTATACTCAAATGAGTGCCCTGAAAAATTCTTCTGGTGTCGACATTTGGTGGCACTTACGATCTGAAACGGGGTTTTAAAGACGTTTACTTTTCATTGTGGCCCATGACGCCACCATTTAGGAACATTTAAATCTGTAGCTTTGAGTGGTTAAGTCTGATTGGTAGGAAGGGGTGGCTACAAGTTGTGACTGAACATGTATGTCCAGCCGAAGAAGATCACCGCAATAAGCCACTAGAACATCTACGCTGATCAAACGGAGTCCAGAGCAACATCGGTAAAATGAGACCGGAACCAGGGGTCGTAATGAACCTTGTTTCACCAGCATTCTTGGTAGATTCAACATTGTAAATATAACAAGATGGCACTACAGCTTCACTTGTAGCGAACGAAACAAGGGCGCAAATCTCTGGAATTAGTCATAATTGTCCAGGTGCAAGTAATAATTCGATTTAAAGTGGCACTTTTTTGATCATCTATTAAAAATGTCTGGAGTACAAACTACGTGGACAGTATTTAAAGACACTTATACCCAGCGAAAATGTTTATTGAAGATAGCCATGTCTTTCATACTTTGGCTATTGCTATTGGTTTCAGCTTCTTGCACAGTATTGGAACTTGACGAGGATACGGCATACTGCAATGGGATTGACTTGCGTGAAATAACAATCAGAGAAGTACATCTTCACTACTTGACGGGTAGGCTGACGGTGCAGAATGTGACAGATTGCTACTTAAACAGAATCCATGCCTTGAACCCAACCTTGAACGCTGTCATCTCAACAAATCCAAATGCTCACTTAGACGCAATCAAATTGGATTTAAAGATGAGAAGAGGTGAATGGGGTTCCTTATATGGAATCCCAATCCTTGTTAAGGACAACATTGCTGTTGATGGCATGCAAACAACAGCAGGCACACTTTTCCTTAAGGATATCTTTCCAAAACAAGAAGCAATTGTAGTGAAGAGACTTCGCAAGCATGGGGCCATCATTCTAGGCAAAACCAATCTATCAGAACTGTCAGGGTAATATATAAAAAGTATGTATTAATAAAAGGTTCCTTACACCCGATGCTTCTCATGGCTTCAGTTGCCAGGGTGGGGCAACGAGGTTTCCCTACAATCTCACTGGGAAGGTTTACGGATCGAGTTCCGGCTCAGCTGCAGCAGTGGCAGCCAATCTAGCGTTGGGAGCGCTTGGGACAGAGACAGTTGGCTCGATAATATGCCCTTCCTCCGTCACTTGGGTGTTTGGATTCAAGCCAACGTTTAACAAAAGACAAAACCAGGGCTTGATTCATGTTGCCAAGTCATTGGATAGTGTAAGTAAATCCAACCACCACTGATCTTTAGATTGGCGTCATTGCCCGCACTTCACGCGACACTGACATCCTTGCAAACGCAATCGCTTTCAGAAAACATAGCCTGTACATCTTGAAGAATCCAGCCATCGGCATCTTGAGGTTTCCAAGATTCGAAGCCTCTTTTCCGGAGCACGTCGCATTAATAACTCACCGACTAGAACAACTGGATGGCGTCAGAGTGATACCCAACATTGAATTTACTATGCCATATGAATATATAAAAAACAGTAACTGTTTCTGATATCTACTAACCTAAAGTAACCCTTGGCATTTTTGCTGAATTCCACCAGGACATAAAGGACTACCTTGCCCAAAGCCCCAACCCTAACCTTAAAGATGTCAGATCAATCGTTGAGTGGTACAAAACAAACCCAACGACAAGAACCTTCCAACTGAAAGCGCTTAAAAGAGTTGCCAACTTGACTCCTCTGGAGATCTTCACCTTTAAAAAGAAACTATTAACAATCAAGAAAAGGGTAAGAGAAGCCCTCAGCAGCCTGCTGGCATCCAACTCGCTGGATGTCATTGCCATCCCCAGCCACTGCGACCTGGGCGGGTTCACCTTCCCCAACATCGCTGGATTCCCCATCATCAACGTACCGCTCGGGTACAGCGCCGATGCCACATCCATCAGCATGGCCATCTTCGGGAACCATAACTCTGACCCCCTCCTATTAAGCCTAGCGAACATGATCGAAACCGCCAACCCCACCCCTCGAGTTCCACCCTCCTTCCATCAACAAATCTGAAACCTGCCGCTAATAAACTTCCCAAAATTTTCACATCTTAACGACAAGCATAGTGCCATACCATCTACGCTTTACGCTGACAACTCTTTTGCTCCACTTCCAGATCCCTACTCCTATAAAAGCCAACTTCAATACCATTCCCAGCCAATCATATCACCTTAAGCTACACCAGGCCACCAATAAACATGCTTCCTATAATCCTGCCAAACTCCACAGATAAGCTCTACATCTCAAGAAAGGACCCACCAGATAAACCACCATGGCGTCAAATTATCATCAAGTATCAGAATAACTTCTCTGTAAGAACCTTGGTGGTCCAAAGAAGGATCCAAAGTCATATAGTGACAAGCGTGGTGTGGCGGGTGGGATGCCAAAAGAACAAAGCTGTGCTACGCTCAGCTTCACTCTTTTACGGCAGCCCGCTAGTATGTGTTTCCAGTTATATCAGGTAAAAAGCGGTTAATGATGGTTGCTGGTATGCATTTCTAGTCTATAGCTGGTAAAAGGAAATATGTGTCAGGCTGGCTGCCAAAAGAGCAAAGCTGTGCTACGCTCAGCTTCACTCTTTACGGCAGCCCGCTAGTATGTGTTTCCAGTTATATCTGGTAAAAAGCGGTTAATGATGGTTACTGGTATGCATTTCTAGTCTATAGCTGGTAAAAGGAAATATGTGTCAGGCTGGCTGCCAAAAGAGCAAAGCTGTGCTACGCTCAGCTTCACTCTTTTACGGCAGCCCGCTAGTATGTGTTTCCAGTTATATCTGGTAAAAAGCGGTTAATGATGGTTACTGGTATGCATTTCTAGTCTATAGCTGGTAAAAGGAAATATGTGTCAGGCTGGCTGCCAAAAGAGCAAAGCTGTGCTACGCTCAGCTTCACTCTTTTACGGCAGCCCGCTAGTATGTGTTTCCAGTTATATCTGGTAAAAAGCGGTTAATGATGGTTACTGGTATGCATTTCTAGTCTATAGCTGGTAAAAGGAAATATGTGTCAGGCTGGCTGCCAAAAGAGCAAAGCTGTGCTACGCTCAGCTTCACTCTTTTACGGCAGCCCGCTAGTATGTGTTTCCAGTTATATCTGGTAAAAAGCGGTTAATGATGGTTACTGGTATGCATTTCTAGTCTATAGCTGGTAAAAGGAAATATGTGTCAGGCTGGCTGCCAAAAGAGCAAAGCTGTGCTACGCTCAGCTTCACTCTTTTACGGCAGCCCGCTAGTATGTGTTTCCAGTTATATCTGGTAAAAAGCGGTTAATGATGGTTACTGGTATGCATTTCTAGTCTATAGCTGGTAAAAGGAAATATGTGTCAGGCTGGCTGCCAAAAGAGCAAAGCTGTGCTACGCTCAGCTTCACTCTTTTACGGCAGCCCGCTAGTATGTGTTTCCAGTTATATCTGGTAAAAAGCGGTTAATGATGGTTACTGGTATGCATTTCTAGTCTATAGCTGGTAAAAGGAAATATGTGTCAGGCTGGCTGCCAAAAGAGCAAAGCTGTGCTACGCTCAGCTTCACTCTTTTACGGCAGCCCGCTAGTATGTGTTTCCAGTTATATCTGGTAAAAAGCGGTTAATGATGGTTACTGGTATGCATTTCTAGTCTATAGCTGGTAAAAGGAAATATGTGTCAGGCTGGCTGCCAAAAGAGCAAAGCTGTGCTACGCTCAGCTTCACTCTTTTACGGCAGCCCGCTAGTATGTGTTTCCAGTTATATCTGGTAAAAAGCGGTTAATGATGGTTACTGGTATGCATTTCTAGTCTATAGCTGGTAAAAGGAAATATGTGTCAGGCTGGCTGCCAAAAGAGCAAAGCTGTGCTACGCTCAGCTTCACTCTTTTACGGCAGCCCGCTAGTATGTGTTTCCAGTTATATCTGGTAAAAAGCGGTTAATGATGGTTACTGGTATGCATTTCTAGTCTATAGCTGGTAAAAGGAAATATGTGTCAGGCTGGCTGCCAAAAGAGCAAAGCTGTGCTACGCTCAGCTTCACTCTTTTACGGCAACCCGCTAGTATGTGTTTCCAGTTATATCTGGTAAAAAGCGGTTAATGATGGTTACTGGTATGCATTTCTAGTCTATAGCTGGTAAAAGGAAATATGTGTCAGGCTGGCTGCCAAAAGAGCAAAGCTGTGCTACGCTCAGCTTCACTCTTTTACGGCAGCCCGCTAGTATGTGTTTCCAGTTATATCTGGTAAAAAGCGGTTAATGATGGTTACTGGTATGCATTTCTAGTCTATAGCTGGTAAAAGGAAATATGTGTCAGGCTGGCTGCCAAAAGAGCAAAGCTGTGCTACGCTCAGCTTCACTCTTTTACGGCAGCCCGCTAGTATGTGTTTCCAGTTATATCTGGTAAAAAGCGGTTAATGATGGTTACTGGTATGCATTTCTAGTCTATAGCTGGTAAAAGGAAATATGTGTCAGGCTGGCTGCCAAAAGAGCAAAGCTGTGCTACGCTCAGCTTCACTCTTTTACGGCAGCCCGCTAGTATGTGTTTCCAGTTATATCTGGTAAAAAGCGGTTAATGATGGTTACTGGTATGCATTTCTAGTCTATAGCTGGTAAAAGGAAATATGTGTCAGGCTGGCTGCCAAAAGAGCAAAGCTGTGCTACGCTCAGCTTCACTCTTTTACGGCAACCCGCTAGTATGTGTTTCCAGTTATATCTGGTAAAAAGCGGTTAATGATGGTTACTGGTATGCATTTCTAGTCTATAGCTGGTAAAAGGAAATATGTGTCAGGCTGGCTGCCAAAAGAGCAAAGCTGTGCTACGCTCAGCTTCACTCTTTTACGGCAGCCCGCTAGTATGTGTTTCCAGTTATATCTGGTAAAAAGCGGTTAATGATGGTTACTGGTATGCATTTCTAGTCTATAGCTGGTAAAAGGAAATATGTGTCAGGCTGGCTGCCAAAAGAGCAAAGCTGTGCTACGCTCAGCTTCACTCTTTTACGGCAGCCCGCTAGTATGTGTTTCCAGTTATATCTGGTAAAAAGCGGTTAATGATGGTTACTGGTATGCATTTCTAGTCTATAGCTGGTAAAAGGAAATATGTGTCAGGCTGGCTGCCAAAAGAGCAAAGCTGTGCTACGCTCAGCTTCACTCTTTTACGGCAGCCCACTGGTATGAGTTTCTAGTTTATATTTGGTAAAAAGCTTTTTATGGTGGCTGCCTGCTGGTATGCCTTTCTAGTCTACAGATATAAATAGCTTTATTCAAAGGTAGTCATAAAATTTATATCTTTTTCAATATTTTTAGACATGGTTGTAAAATCTTATCAGAAATTAGTGAGTATAAAGCTATGAGTGGTGAGCAGGGTACCAAAGGAGAACAGTTGTGTTAGGGTTACTTTCTTTTTTATAGCTTCTCACTGGTATCTTTCTGCTACTCTAGCAGAAAGACTTTTTGATAGTTTCAGCAAAAATTCTAATTTTGTTCATAATTCTTGTTTTCTAAGATGATTTAGTGGTTTTCAAAAATACAGTTTTATTATTACAAAAATGATAGTTGCTTTGTTTGTGCAACTTACATCAGAGAAGTATAAGGAGAAGCTATGTAACTATCTCTATTAAACTATCAGCAAGGTCTTGTTTAATTAGTTTATACTTTTATTATGGATTATATCTTTGACATTTAAGAAATGAAAGATTGAATATTTCTTACATTATTTTGAAAATACAATACTTTCAGAATATTTTTTATTTTCAATAACAGTTTTTCAATTCCAAAGGGCAAATCAATACCTTTATTTTAAATTTCAAGCATTTCATATAAATATATATCTTTCTCTGGCTTAGCTGATGTAGTCTATAAGCATTACATTACCATAGGATACAATTTTTTTAACTGAAATATAAAGGTTTTGTTTAATTTGTTATATAACTTTTGTTCTGACATTTTTGTCTTTTTTATTATAGCTCTAAAATAATTATTTTTTATGCCATTAGATTTCACTTATAAGCTTGTACTTTTTATTCTCTAGCAGTATCTGAGTTAGCTGTGGATATCTCCTTAAATATTTTTTTCATTTGGCTGGGTTGGATTTCTTTATCATATTTATCCTTTTAATTTTTATTAAAAGCTTAGAAATAAAATCCATCTCAATTAAAATTCTTTTTTTTAAAGTTGTGATGTTTTAATTTTTAGGGTTTTGATTTTTGGTAAGTAAACAACAAAAGAGCTTTAAGATAGGGATCTTTATAATAATAAGGCAAAAAAAATAAATGTCCATTACAAAATAGTTTTTGAGTATTACAGTTGTTTTTTGACACTTTAAAGTTGCCAAGTATTTTTTTGAAATTGTGCTAGTCAGATCTAAAAACTGAAAACAAATGCCAAAAAGAATTTTTAAATCTATAGCATAAAATAAGCTAAGTATAAGTCTTGCTATTACAATTTAAAAGTTCTTGAGTAATAATATGTAGTTTTTGGCAATAAAGCTTTGCAAAGTATCCACCAAGTATTTCAGTTAAAACTAAGAAGTGCAAAAAATTAAAGAAGATAATTACATTTTAATAGGTTTTTTAAGCAATTGGATAGGAAATATTACTAAAAAGTATTAAGTTAAATTTGGGTTAAAAAAGCTAGTTGAATAAAAACTGAATTAGACAAATAGTTTTTTGGTAAAAATCTATTCACTCTAAAAAAACTTACCCAACCCAGGATCTGCTGTAGGCAGAAATCTGGGGTTTGAAATTAAGGTTAGTAGTTTGATTTGAGATGACTTAACTAAAACATGATCTGCTGCAGGAGGAAAGTTTGTGGTTTTTTTAAAAAAAGGTTAGTAAGTTATCAAAAAGCTTACCCGGCCCAAGATTGGCTTTGGGATAAAAATCTGGGAGTCCCTAATCAAGTTTAGTAAATTTAGAAAAAAATGGCTTACCTAAATCAAGATCTGCTTGTGGGCAAAAGTCTTTGTTTTTTAATCTAGGCTGGTAATTTAGTGAAAAAACTTACCACTCCAAGATCTGCTGTAGACTAAGTCTATCTAAAAGGATTGAAGGTTAATAGTTTATTTTTTGAAAATACTTACCTGAAATGCAGCTTGGGAAAAACATTTGTGAATCAAAACATTGCTTACCATTACCCTGATTAACTTCAGGGCAAAAATATGTTTTTTAAATTTATGTTAGTAATTTTGATCTGTTAAAACAACTTACCCACCCCAAGATCTGCTGTGGATCAAGTCCATCTAAAAGGATTTGAAGAAGATTAGTAACTTCATTGAAAAGCTTACCTGAAATTAAGCCTTGATTTGATTTTGAATTACTTCTTTTTTAAAAATTATTACCTTTATAAAGCAAAGTTAGCTTTGAATTTAAAAAATATGCTTACCTTGAATGTTATTGATCATATATTCTTAAAACAGTTAGTATTATATGTATATTTTGAAGCTTACCTTTAATTTGAAATGAATTGTTTAAGTTTGAGTTGAGAAAGTTAGTATTGTGTTTAGTGAAGGCTTACCTTGGCTTAGTAAATCTAATCATCTAAGCTTTAAAGTAGCCAATCAGAGCAGATGATGACATTGTGCTTTCCAATTATTACAGTAAGTTTTTATATGCATTTTTGACTGTCTTACCTCTTAGTCAAACCAAACTAATTTACATCCCCCTCCTATGTTCTTCACTTCTATTGACACTGCCACAAGTAGGGATGCCGTGAGACACTTCAAAGTGTCCAACAACCCCTCCTGCGGCAGCATCAGCCATACAAACCAGACTATTTGATAGGCCTGTTCAATATTGTTATTGGCCTTGTTTGGACTAAAAAAGGTAAGTTTTTCTAACTAAAAACATAGTAAAAAGCTTCCTCCGGGACAAGAGCGGTCTATACTAGATCTTTTACCAGACATATCTACCATTTCATCAAATGCGCATATTCTACATATCTACCTATACTGTTGCCTCTGCTATGTATTGTCAATAAGGTTACCATATATTCTTCATGACCTGCTGCATAAGTGCTTCCAGACCATCTCCAGTCCAACCACTTGCATCATCCCACCAGATCTCCTAAATCTTTATCCCCTGGTGCTAAAAAACCTGGCATTGAATCTGGTGTACCCAGAATTTTGCCTGGTCTCTATACCAGTCAGGGTTCTCAACCTTGTGTTCCTGGCTTATGGTAACAGAGCCAGCTATAGCACACCAGTTTTTTTGAGCTCAAGCACCCAATACCTTTGATGAGAGATCTCCTACCAGCCCTAACCTCTGTGATATCCCAGCGCCTCAATTACCCAGATCCAAGTCTTCCTTGATGCGGTTACCTGGACCTTACCTCCCCCTAAGGATCAGGTTACCAGGGCTGTGAAATCCCTTGGCTTGATTTTACCGCTGCTTGCCAATCCTTCTCCTGTCTAGCTTAGGGGAAGATGTTGGGTTTAGCCCTGAGGATTTTCTTCATCAAGTACAGCTAGGGATCTGAGCTGCTGATGGGAAGTTCTGCACAGGGGACCCTGTGCCACTAAAACCAACTTCCCCACCCCTCAAAGCTGAATGGGGGGTAAACTCAAACTCCCAAAAAAGGCAATAAGGAGCGCCTTTTGGGGAAGCTTCAAATATGGAATCAAGAAAGAAGAGAAGTATATTTTATTGGATAATACTTTAGGCTTATATAGTTTTGGCTGTGGCAGAGGTTTAGTTGGATCAAACCTAGGGGTTGGTCATGTGCAGGATGGGTTCAAGCCACTGGATACTTAGAAAGTCATGTGATATTGCTTAGTTGCCATTCCTGGTATGTCAAACAGTATATTGGAAAGGCACCAAGTCAGGCAATGACTGGATGTTGAGTAGGTTGGCGGTAGCCAGAATACTTGTACATCCAGATCCTCAGCATCCCCCCTTAAGGGGTTACTCTGGTGCATCAGGAGGGGGCTTTGTCTTAACAGCTGCCGCCTGATGTCCCTGGAGTTGTTGGCTAGTTGGCACCAGTCTGATTGAGTGTTCTCCTTTGCTAAGGCAGAGATGGGTTCTGTGGTACTTCTTGACAACAGGGGTTTTGGCACCTTGAAATTTTACTAGATAGGTGTTTTGGTCTGGTCTGTACTTGATGATTCTTCCTGGTCCTCAGTGTACCAAGTATAGCTTCTTTCTGTTTCCAGCTAGGACCCAGACGGGGGAGTTGATGGGAAGTGGTTCCTCTGTAGAGGTTATCTTTTGTGTTTTGAGCCTTTTTATTTCTGCTATTTTAGCTTTGAGGTGTATGTGTTGTAGATTTGGTACATGTTCTACTGTGGAGGTTTCCCTGGGGGATCTTTATGTATGGTTTCTTGTTGCGGGTAAATATTTCTGGTTTGTACCTGTAGGTTAGTTCAAACAGTAAGTAGCCTGTCCCTTGATTGGTGCAGACCCAGGATACTAGTAATGCATGTTTCATGTATAGCGGCCATGCGTCTTTGGCTTTACCATCCATTATTTTCTCTAGGGTCCTGATAAGGCTGCCGTTTAGGCAATCCCACTCTGCTGTTTGTCATGGTAGGTTCCATAATGCCGGGTATTGTCCGTCCAAGTAAGAAGGCATGGAAGGCCAGAAAACCTATATCAAAATTGACCAAGTTAACAAATTTAAACCAAATAGTCAATCAAAAATGGGTCACAACTGCTCCAGTTTGCCAGCTGAAACCAGCTCCCCCTTGTAAACTGAAGTTGATAAATTGATGTAATATGAGGGTCACCCAATATAAGCTCATTAATCAGCATGGTTATCAGAAACTGGTCACGCAAGGGTTCTTTGCCACCTGGACTAGATACTTACTTGAAGATGCCAAAGGAATAGGAGATCAAGACTCAGGTGGTATTGCTTAGTCAATTTTTCTGGTATATATTGAATAATTTTCCCTGTTTCAACTCTAAGAGTTGAGTCCTTCTAAATTTACTCAATAAAAATCAATTATCCCAAGTTCTAATGTTAAATTTTAAAAATGCATCCTATGCTTGGGTTGTTGCGGTATATCCTGTACAATCTGATTCTGAACAGAATCATTTCAGGAGGATGGGACCCAGCATCTGGAACTTTGTTGAGGGCGCCGCAAAACGTTAATTTCATGCCAGCCAATTTTGTAGCTCCTCCCCCATTCTGGAAAATGAAAATTGTGTCACTTCTCAATGCCCGGAATTCTACGCTGAAGATGCATTGATACTTTCCCAGGTCATTTATCTTGGTTTACTCTGGTTAGGATTGATTGTTCTACTTAATCCTGGAGTTAAAATTGGAAATTTCACAAAAAAATACTTTAAGCCGCGTTGGTGGTTAATCATCAATTCTATGTGGATTTGGGTGGTAATTCCCCATCATTTAGAAACAGCTTTATATTATCCAGTGATTACCGTCACACTGTTGGCCTGTGGCCTGAAGGGCAAGGTTGTGGAATGTTTAATATTTTTGGATTTTAGATTGTTGTTTACTGTGTGTCCTGATAGCTCAGTTGCTCCATCAGTTATGATGTAGTCTGGGGTGCCGTAGTTGGCTATGATTGCTTTGTTAATGAATCGGTTGATGGTCTCTGCTTTGTGGTCCTTTGTTGCCCAGCAGATGGGCCAGCGTGTGGTGAAGTCAATGGCTACAATTAGGAAACATTGTTTTGTCTTTGTTTCTGGGAAGGGGCCCACTATGTCTAGCCCCCAAACCTTGAATGGTTCAGGGTCAGGTACTGGGTTGACTGTTGGCTAATGAGCCTTTGTGCTGGTGTTTTTCTCGCACACTGTGCACTTTTTAGAACATCAATCATGTCTTGTTTGAGGTTGGGCCACAATACTATCTCTTTTAGTGTGAGGTATAGGTTGTTAGCCTTTGTATGTCCTAGTAGGCAGTGTTGTCTTAATATGGTGTCAACTCTTTATGCAAGTGAGATGTAAGGGACATGTTTGTCATTAATGATTCAGTATACAGTGCCATTTGATACATGGAAATAATTTTTGTTCCTTACTAATGTATCATGGGTTAGTTGGTGTGTTGAGGGGTCTTTCCCTTTAGTTTTATACTCAGTGTTGTATAGATTTGGCCAGTCAGGGTCCAGGTGGTAAGGATGATCCTCTCTCGGCTGGCATAGCCTAGAGAGAGCATCAGCTGTGACCAGCTTTGCCCCCTTTTTGTATTGGATGTCCAAATTGAGCTGCTCCAGCAGGGACATCCATTTGGCTTGTTGCTGTGCAAGTGCGTTCTGAGTTTTGGAATAGATTAAGGATTTATGGTCAGTTAGTACTTGGATGTTTAAATGTCCTTCTAGATAACATCTCCATTTCTTGCATGTGTGATGTATTGATAGTGATTCCTTGTTGTGTATTGGGTATCTCTGCTCAAAGTTGGTTAGTTTTCTGTTTTTGTAACATACTAGCAGGAGGTCTTGCTGCTCTGGCTAGCAGACACATAGGACTACGCCAATGGCGGTGTTGCTGGCATCTGACTCAAGCTTGTAGCACCTGTTGTTATTAGAGTATTGCAAGATTGGTGCTTTGATCAAGGCTTGTTTTAATAGTTGTAAATTCTTGTCACATTCTGGATTCCAGATGAATTCCTTTTTGGCATTACCCTTAGTTAAGTCATTGATTGGTTCAGTGAGCTTTCCCCAGTCTTTGATGTATTTCCTTAGGTAAGCTACCATTCCAAGAAAGCATCTAACTTGTTTAACAGAGGTGGGGCGTTGCATGTTATTTATGGCTTTTATTTTGTCTGGATCTTCTTTGATGCCACTTTCAGAGACAATATGGCCCAAGAACAGGAGTTCTTTTTCCATATATTGGCACTCACTTGGTTTGGCGTAAAGTTTGTGCTTGGCAAGTCAATTGAGTTTCTTGCAGACATAAGTGAGGTGTTCCTCTTTTGTTTTTGAGAATATGATGATGTTGTCAAGGTAGCATAATGTATTTGAGAGACTGTTTAGTGCTTAGCTCATCATGGTGACAAACGTTGCAGGAGCGTTGGTCATCCCAAAGTTCATTACCCTACATTCAAAGGATCCAAATTACGTACGGAACACAGTTTTTGATATGTCCTTTTCCTTTACTTCAATCTGGTTGTAGCCTGAGGTGAGGTCAATTTTGGAGAAAAATTTGGCTCCTGAGAGTCTTGCAAACAGATCCTCTATAAGCAGAAGAGGGTATTTATTCTTTACTGTGCTTGCATTTTGTGCTCTGTAGTCTGTTACTAGACGCAGAGTGACTTCCTTTTTCTTTACCAAGAACACTGATTCCCCCACAGGGATTCAGACAGACAAATGAATACTTTTGCTAGATTGTCATCAAATGTGTCTTGTGGGTTGGGTCTCCACGGGAGAGAGTATGTAGAGGGGTGTAGTTTTAGGCATGGCTTTACATAGGTCAATGCCATGTTTGACCTCTTGTTTGGGGGGTGACTCTGTGAGTTCTTCCTTGGATACATGGGCGTATTCATTTAGGAGTGCCACAAGTTCCGGGCATTGATCTTGGTTGTTTGCATATTATTGAATTCAGTGTACCTCATTATGTGGAGGGTACTGTATTTGGTTATAATTCAGAGTTGTCTTGGTTTATGACCTGGAAAAATACTGTGTCTCTTAGAATTAGGTCGTTGGGTTCTTTGAGGATTTTAAAATTGACTCCATTGCGTTTGATGGTCATGGTTTTTGTTTTCCAACATACGCTGGGGTTCACTTGGGTGAATAAGTCCATGCCTGCTACAATATTGTAGTTTATTTTGTTCATGGCAAGTCCTTTGATGGACGTTTGTATGCATTGGAGGTCAATTCTGAAGGGAGTAATTTTGCCTTTGAGTAGAACCTCAATTTATCTGCCATTCTGGTGTATTTGAAGTTGGATTTGACAACTGGTATTTTGGATTTGGTTACAAATGGTTTGCTTACCATAGTGTGTTGTGCACCAGAGTCAAATAGGATTTTATATGTATGATATTTATAAGTGTATGGATAGACAAGAAGTTGTGAGCAATCTTTAATTTTTAAGTTCATAAAAATGGAGGATTGTGGGACACGTGGGATGCAAGCAGCAAAGTTTGTGCCTTGGTACAGTTTCTTGTCAAGTTGGGGGGAGACAGGGGTACTTAATCCTGTTCCCCCTCTTTTTTCTGTTCCTCTGGTTCTAGACCTTCAAGGTCAGATAATGTAAATTCAGATTCATAGCAGGTTGCTGTTTCAGCATTGTTTACTTTGACAGTGTCCTCTTTCTTGTGACAGGAGCGGTTTGCGCTCTAGCTGCAATTGCCATTGTTGCAATTAGAGTTGCCATTGCTATGATTGGTTTTTTGGCGTTTGTTGTCATTGGAGTTTTCTCTGCCATTGCTGTTTGAGGAGTGGTTGCTGTTGCGTGCAGCATATTCCATGTTTGCGCGTTTTTCTGTGTGACTGGCTTCTGCAATGAGTTTGGGCATGGAGGTGTTAGCCTCTGGACAAATGAGGGCAGCAACAGAGGGTTTCATTCTGTTGATGAATGGGGCTCTGGTATGTATGTTGTCAGCTTATGCTGGGTTTTGGATTTTGCAGTGTATTTCCTCAAATTAATTGGCGTAAGCCGTGATAGTGGTCTTCTGAGGAAGAATGCTAAGCTGTATTGCAATTATTTGAAGGGATTAAGTGACACAGAAATTGTGTGTGATGTCTGCTTTGAACTCTTCCCAGTTGTCAAGCTGGTTGTCATTTTGTGAGCCAACCCAGATAGCAAACCAGTTAGCTGTGACCTTGTACAGGCACTTGCTGGCTTCCTGGACCCATCTTTTGTGGGGGATGCGGCTGGTGCAAAGTTTAGCGGCTGAGTGGTCTAGATAGTTGATGATGTTTTCCTTGTTTTTGCCAAAGAACTTGTCAATAACAATGTAATTGGTGTTGGTAATTTCACCTGTGATAAGTGGTTGTGAATTTGTTTGTGGTTGAAGAGAGTGACTGTATTGAATTATTTTGGTGCATGCTTTGGGCATGCCCAGTCCTTTGAATACAGTGCATCCACTAGGTATATCTTTGTCAATGTTGTGGGCGCGGAAGTACGTTTTCCAGGTCTCCTGGGATGTGGCCTGGTTGAGTATGTGAGCAAAGGTGGGCAGGTTTTGTTCAGTCATTTTCTCTTTCATGGGTGTGGTCAAAAACTGTAGCTGCTACCAGTGATAAGGAGAACCTTTTGGGTTTTTCAAATATGGAATTGAGAAAGAAGAGAAGTATATTTTATTGGATAATACTTTAGGCTTATATAGTTTTGGCTGTGGCAGAGGTTTAGTTGGATCAAACCTAGGGGTTGGTCATGTGCAGGATGGGTTCAAGCCACTGGATACTTGGAAAGTCATGTGACATTGCTTGGTTGCCATTCCTGGTATGTCAAACAGTATATTGGAAAGGGACTAAATTGGGCAATGACTGGATGTTGAGTAGTTTGGCGTTAGCCAGAATACTTGTACATCCAGATCCTTGATAAAGGCAACAATCCCAACCCAGTGGGCAGCTGGATTTGGCACTGGGCCTGCTACTGGGATCAAGCCACCCCTACAAAACAATTGGTTGATTATCCAAATCATGTCCCTTATAAAACAATCTCCAACCTATATAAGCCATATATCTGAATAAAGATAACTATCTAGCTCCCAAATATTTCTTTGGTAGCTTTGCTGATACGGCACAGGTGCAGGGCTAGGGACCAGAGTGGGGCAGCTGGTGAAAGGTTCCTGCATAAGAAGTCTCTCATACCTCTGCCGTGCTTTGTCCCTATTGGCCCAATACAGATACATTCATTGAAAAGCACAGTTTAAATTAAAGCAGTTGGTGGATAAATGCCCAAGATAAGAAACCCAACCAACCAACCAAGAACTAGCACAAGGTGGAGCAGAGACATCATGAATTAACCAACTAAAGCTGGGGGCTATAAGTTAAGGGCAGTCCATAAAGATTGGTTGCCATGTCCTTACTTTCTCCAGATACCACTTGAAAATAGCTTGGGCCTGGATCTCTGGCTATCCAGCAACATTCTGAGACTTTTTGGGTGTCAGCTTTGATGGAGCATAGTTTTAAACTTTGCCCATGGTATATGGGGCCCAGATCATCTTCCAAGCTCCTAAAGCGCGCCCTGCAGGTTACTCTATGATACAACCACCAAAACTAGCTTTTTATCATGGGTTTGCTATCAATAAAAGTTACAGAAGAGAGAAATGTAGCAAGAGGAGGATTTATTTTTAAAGAAGGAAGCAAGGTTTCATAATATAAAACAAATCATTAATAACATGGCCCTTGAGTTAAGGGGGACATATAATGGGTTGCATGGGGAGTCAAATCCTACTTAAACATCATTAGTGGTGATATTGAATGTATCATCAGCTTTCACCAACAGCTGAGCTGATATTAACTGATGACCATTTCAAGCTATGGGTTGATCTGGGTTCTGAACCAGTCCTTAGGGGCAAGTTTCTTAGGTCAAAGTTCCTAAGGTCAAAAGTGCAAAATTGATAATGAGACTCCCAAAAAGTGCAAAAATCAAAACACTATGTAGGGTGCAAAAATTGAAAATATCAAAGATCAAAGTGCAAAAATTAATTTTTTCCAGAGTTTAACTTTGAAGCAGAAAAAAATACAGTTTATAATATACAACTATATATTTTAACAACTTTTCTAGACTAAAGAGACCACAAGGATGTCATTTCTGCATTAAAAAATATATGCTAGATAAAAAAGATCCTTAAATTAGCTGTTTTTAAAAGAAAGTTTATTTTAGTTTTAAAAGCAAAATTAGACTAGAATTTATATGTAGCTGTATCAAATTGAATGTAAGATATGAAACTACACAAAAAAATGCTCTATAAACTATAAGTTTAATAAAAAAGGTTTATTTAATTCTCAGCTTATGTAAAGCTATAATAATACTTCAGTATAGGCAAAATAAAGGATTTTTCCTGCAAGATACAAGCATATGATTTTAAGTATTTTGGTTTATTATTGATATTATTTAAATGATAAAAGGTATAGAAATTTATCACTAAAATAATGTAAAGTACATTAATTTCTTATTAAAGCTATACTATAAAATTTTATACTTAATAAAAGATATAGCTTTATATCTTATTTATAAGTCACAATAATCAAAGATATCAAGAATATTCCACTTACATATCATAAAATGAAGACTTAAATATTCTTATGATAAAAACACTGTACTTCCACTAAAAATTATATAGATAGAGCAAATTTTTATGCCAAAAAACATTTTATACATCTATTTTAATCTGATACATATAGTAAAAGATATAGTAGAAGATAATTAAGGGTAAGAAAAGGAGAAGAGAAAAGGAGAAGAGTGTAAGGTCTTGCCCATAATGGTGCAAGGTTATAGACTAGAGCGTGCAAAGAATTGGGATTCAAATTTAAAAGATATAAGAACATAGGTACTGTCTGTAAGATGATCTTACAGAGGCCCACTAAAAACCTATATTGCGTCACAAATGGAGTAATAGAGTGTAAAACCCTAAGCAAAGAAGATAAAATAAATTGTTCAATAGTGAACAATTTGTAACTAAAGGAATATTGATATTGGGATATTCTCCATTGGCAAATTGATACATATAACTATTGAAAGATTCCTTAAGGGAAAAAATGGATACAACAATCCTAAGGCTTGTTGTTTTAAAAGTTCCATTTGGATTTAAGGAAAAACTAAACTAAAAAATGAATTAAAAAACAAAATTCTTAAATTTACAAACTTGAAGTTAAAAAATTGTAAAAGTTGAAGAAAGAAATCACTTAGAATTTTGGCTTAAAGCCTACTCTTCAAAAGCTTTTTATTTATAGAAGAGAAAGCCTTTTCTGTTTGAGTGTGATGACCAGGAGGAAGCAGCCAAGAGGAGGAGTAACAGGAGATGTTGGAGAACCAGGAACAGAAAAGGGGAAAACAAAAGACCAGTTCAAAAAAAGATAGGCAGAATGAGGCTGGGTAGAGTGGCAACAACATGAATAGGAGTTTTGAAAGGTGAGAAAAAAATTAAAATTCTTTTATTTTAAAGTAGAGGATATAAGCTAATTGAATAGCTGAGAAAACAGTAGACAGCCACGTCAATTTGAACGCAAATCAAAGAGAAAAACAAGGTAATTAACTTAAAATACTTATATATTAACTTTCAATTCAAAACTTTAATATTTAGAAAATACTGAAATATAAATTGATCAAAAACACATAGATAAATAAAATTAAAGAGCCTGCCCTTTGGGGCAGGGCATGACATTATCCTCTCCAGATCCAAGCTCAGTATGTGCTTGGATATAAGAGTTGATGGCATCAGGACAGTTTCCAAGGTTGGACAGTGGCTCCCAAGAACTCTCCTCAACAAAATATCTCTTTCAAAGAACCAAGTATTGAAGTTTACCATAGTGGTAACAATGGTTGATAATGGAGTCAACCTCATATTCAGGGGGCCCTTGGACCATATGAGGAGGAGGTGCTTTGTTGTTCTGATGAGAAGGAGGAGGAGAAGTCCGGAGTTTGAGGAGAGACATGTGGAAGACGTCATGATTGCAATACCCTGGAGGAAGCCGGATACAATATGCAACCTTCCCAACCTTTTCTGTAACAAGGAAAGGCCCTATGAACTGTGGTCTAAGTTTATGGGAAGGTCATCTGATAGGAAGATTCTTTGTATTTAGATATACAAGGTTGCTGACCTGGATGCCTTTTCCCTCCTGACAATGACAGTCAGCCTGGACCTTGTAAAACTCAATAGCCTTAGAGAGATTCTCTTTTAAAGAATTCTTGATTAGGTTCAGCTAGACAAGAAACTCCTCAGCTAATAGGGAACAGACAGAGGAGGTGACAGAAGGGACAAAGGCAGGAGTGTAGCCTAAATTTGCCATGAAAAGAGTCATTTTGGTAGAGGAATGGGGAGTAGTATTGTAGGAATACTTGACCAAAGATAGATGAGAAGCCCAATTTTATTGTTGTTCATTGGAAAAACAGCAAAGGAAAAATTCTAGTGTCTGGTTTGTATGTTTGGTTTGACCATCAGACTGGGGATGATAAGAGGTGCTAAGAGAAAGGTGAACACCTAGCTTAGTCATAAACTCCTTCCAGAATAGGGAAATTAATTGTGGTCCACAATCAGAGACAATATCTCTTGGAGTACCATGGTGAATGAAGACATTCTTAACAAAGAGGGAAGCAGTCTGCTTCACAGTAATGTTAGAATTGCAGGGAGCAAAAATAGCCTGCTTTGATAATCTGTCTACAATGACCAGTATGGCGTCAAAACCTTCAGACTGAGGAAGCTGGACAATATAATCCAAAGAGACAAACTGCCAAGGACCTTCAGGGACTAGAAGGGGACATAGGAGACCCACAGGTTTTTGGGTGGAGTGTTTGCTTCTCTGGAAAACTAGGCAACTACTGATGTATGACTTGACAAAGGTGGACATCTTTGGCCACCAGAAGTGATCACAGAGTTTAGAAAGTGTTTCCTTGTATCCAGAGTGGCCTGCAGCAAGGGAGTCATGAAACGTGATGGTTAGAAGCTGTTGAAGGTCCAGAGAAGGAACTACCAAAATGTTGTTGAAGTATAACACACCATCTAGTAGGGAGAAGGAGGGATTTGTGACTATTTTATTATTTGTAAGAGCATCAATGATCTGAGACAAGGCTTTATTGGAAAGCTGGGATTTGTGGATTTGCTTCAGTATATTGGGGGTTGTAGTACTGATAACATTAAGTTACAAAAAGCTCTCAGATGGGAGGACATCTTGGTGTTAAGGATTTTGTAGTCTTTGTCAACATTGGATAATGAAGGATGTCAACTAAGCTCTTCAGGTAGGGTATTAAGTACACCTTTCTTGTACACTAGCTTGAAGCAGAAATTTGACAGCTCCAGTAACCATCTAGTGTGTCTTTGGGAAATGCAGCGTGACTTGATGAAGTAAAGCAAGTTCTTATGGTCCGTGTAAACAAGAAAAGTCTTGTCAAGTCCCTCAAGATAGCGACGCCAATGCTTGAGTGTTTTGATGATGGAAATAAGTTCCTTGTTGTGTACGGGGTAGTTTTGTTCAGCTGGAAGGTGTTTTTGAGAGAAGTATGCAACAGGGTGTTGCATCCCATCCCCCCAAGCTGAAGGAGAACATTGCCAACGGCATAGTTGCTGGCATTAGTCTCAACCAAGAAGGGTTTGGAAGGATCAGGCATCAGGAGGACAGGAGTGGAGACAAAGACAGCCTTTGTAGCCTCAAACGCAAGCTGGGCCTCAGGTGTCCAGACAAAAGAAACAGAAGGAGAAGTGAGAGTAGTGAGTGGCAAAACTAGAGAAGAAAATTTTTTCACAAACTTACGGCAATAGTTTGCCAATCCAAGGAAGCCACAAAGTTGTGAGTGATTCTTGGGAACAGGCCAGCTTTGGATAGCATCCACCTTGCTAGGAGAGACAGCAAAAGCCATTTTGAGTGACAACGTAGCCAAGGAAATCAACCTCAGTGCAGAAGAATGAGCACTTAGAAGATTTTGTAAACAGGTTGTAGTCTCAAAGTCTCTGGAGTACTTGGCAGACGTGGGCAACATGGTTGTCAATGGAAGAGGAGTATATGAGGATATCATAAAGATAGACAACAACAAACTTGTTAAGGAAGGGCAGAAGTGCCTCATTCATTAAGGCCTGGAAGGTTGACAGAGCGTTACATAATCCAAAAGGCATTACATTGTACTTGTATAACCCAAATGGGGTACGGAACACGGTCTTCCATTTGTGGCCAGGAGAGATTCTGATCTGGTTGAAAGCGCTTTGGAGATTGATCTTGGTGTATATGGAACTACCAGCAAGGCAATCTGTCAGAGCGTCAGCAGAAGGAATAGGGCATCTATCCTTGATTGTGATCTCATTGAGGGCTCTATAGTCTACACATGAGCGCTTGAAGCCATTGTATTTACTGAAAAAGAAGATGGGAGAAGAACATGGGGAAGTTTATTGAGAGATGAAACCCTTGGAGAGTTCCTCATTGATGTAGTTCTTTAGTAGAGTGTTGTTGGAGTCAGAGAGAGGAGTAAGTCTTCCCCAAGGGGGAGTGGTCCCTGGCTTAAGGTTTATCTGAATATTGTAGGGTCTATGAGGAGGTAGCAGGTTACATTCCTTCTCACTAAAACAATCCTTGAAGTCAGAGTACATTAAGGTAATTCATCTTTGTCCTTGGTGGAAAGAGTATCTGGGATGGTACTAGAGATAAAAGTCAGGTTTGGTTTGGAAGAAGTTGAGCCAAGAGTACCAGGTACAAGGGATAACAATTTGACAACGTCATTGCATGTAAATGATATCTTGTTGAGTGGGTGGTCAAAGTTAAGCAAAGACTATCTCAACCACAGGAATCCGAGGATGAACAGGAATGATAAGTTGGGGGAAGAGTTACATGTGACGCAGAATGGAGAGCCCTCCAAGTCAATGGTGACAGGTTGGAGGATTGGTGTGGCGCCAATGAGAGTGCTGTTTCCCACCATAACGTCAAGAGATCCAAAGGTGGGGAGTCCAGGTAGCTTAGCAAGTTTCTCCTCAATGAAGTTGGCGTCAGCACCAGTGTTAAGAAGAACAAGCACCTTGATCTTTCCCAAAGGTCCATGAATGGTCACTAGGACAGTAGGTGACTTGGAAGTGTTGTTAAGGGACAACAAAGTGAGGGTGAGGTCTTGTTGACAAAGGGGGGACGTTTGGAGAGAGGACAGGCTGGTAGAAGATGATATTTTGATCCACAGTAAGAGCAGAGGTTGTTGTTCCTTCTTCTAAGGACTTCCTTGGCAGTAAGGCAAGAACCTCCCCCAGACTTTGGCTTGGTGCCAAGTGGAGGAGTTGAAGAGAGCAAGGCCTTGTCTGGAATAAACAACTGGGCTGCAGGGGATAGGTTAGAAGGAGAGTGTGTTTTTGAAGAAAGGGTTTTTGATTCTACTTAACCACTTCTCTAATAAGAGGTTCTAGTTTGTCAGGGAGATCATGGTGGATCAAAAATTCCTGTAGCAATCTGTTGAGGCCTATCTTGTAGAAGCTGCAAGCCTCAGCGTCAGAGGATTGTAGTCTTGACTGGAGGGAGAAAACTTACAGTTGTATTTGCCAAGTGGAAGAGAACCTTGTGTGAGACCTGCAAACCAAGAAGCAGAGGGAGTGGAAAACTCCTTGTCTTCTCCAGAGAAAGATAGGAGTGAACTGACAAAGAGATCATAGTTCTGAAGGATGCCTGGGTTGCGTATCAAATGAGAGCTGAACCAATCTCTATAGTTACCAATGAGCTTCTCCACAAGATAGAGGACCTTCTGGGAGTCGGTGGAGAACTCCAACCCGTAAGCAGTAAAGTGGGCCTGTGCATAAGCTAAAGTGATAAAAATACTAGGGGGTGGTGAACTATGGGCTAAGGTATTGAGAACTACTGTTTGGTTGGTGTAGGTAGTAGGGGTATGATCCTTCTTATTACAAAAAACCTTATCATATAACCAGCCAAGTAAAAAAACTACTAGAGATAACAAAGTTACAATAATAATAGAGAGAAAAAAAGCTAAACAGATAATAGAAGAGATGGAAAAAGTATTGCCTGGGTCAATCCCATGGGAAGCCAAAATAATGTAAGGTCTTGCCCATAATGGTGCAAGGTTATAAACTAGAGTGTGCAAAGCATTGGGATTCAAATCTAAAAGATATAAGAACGTAGGTACTGTCTGTAAGATGATCTTACAGAAATCCACTAAAAACTTATATTGCATCACAAATAGAGTAATAGAGTGTAAAACACTAAGCAAAGAAGATAGAATAAATTGTTCAATAGTGAACAATTTGTAACTAAAGGAATATTGATATTGGGATATTCTCCATTGGCAAATTGATACATATAACTATTGAAAGATTCTTTAGGGGAAAATGGATACAACAATCCTAAGGCTTGTTGTTTTAAAAGTTTCATTTGGATTTAAGGAAAAAACTAAACTAAAAAAATGAATTAAAAAACAAAATTCTTAAATCTAAAAATTTGAAGTTAAAAATTGTAAAAGTTAAAGAAAGAAATCACTTAGAATTTTGGCTTAAAGCCTACTCTTCAAAAGCACTTTATTTATAGAAGAGAAAGCCTTTTCTGTCTGAGTGTGATGACCAGGAGGAAGCAGCCAAGAGGAGGAGTAACAGGAGATGTTGGAGAACCAGGAACAGAAAAGGGGAAAACAAAAGACCAGTTCAAAAAAAGATAGGCAGAATGAGGCTGGGGAGAGTGGTAACAACATGAATAGGAGTTTTGAAAGGTGAGTAAAAAAATTAAAATTCTTCTAATTTAAAGTAGAGAATATAAGCTAATTTAATAGCTGAGAAAACAGTAGACAACCACATCAATTCAAACGCAAATTGAAGAGAAAAATAAGGTAATTAACTTAAAATACTTATATATTAACTTTCAATTCAAAACTTTAATATTTAGAAAATACTGAAATATAAATTGATCAAAAACATATAGATAAATAAAATTAAAGAGCCTGCCCTTTGGGGCAGGGCATGACAAAGAGAAGAAAAAACAAAGTTTTTTACTTGGTATCAGATTTTATATAATCCACCCTCTTGACGACGCAGAAATTTTTTAAAAGTTTTTGGCCCCGGCGCAGCCAAGGGGCCAACAAAAACCTTCTTTCAAGGAGGAATGAGAGGTGGAAAGGAGAGGTGGGAAAGAAGAAAATTCAAAAGAGAAACCTTTAAAAACCCAAGAGCTTATTGCACTTTGGTT
>QTSX02002148.1:34349-288319 GCA_014839935.2 Entomophthora muscae
AGAGAAGAAAAACAAAGTTTTTTACTTGGTATCAGATTTTATATAATCCACCCTCTTGACGACGCAGAAATTTTTTAAAAGTTTTTGGCCCCGGCGCAGCCAAGGGGCCAACAAAAACCTTCTTTCAAGGAGGAATGAGAGGTGGAAAGGAGAGGTGGGAAAGAAGAAAATTCAAAAGAGAAACCTTTAAAAACCCAAGAGCTTATTGCACTTTGGTTTAGGAACTTCAATTTGTGCACTTTGATTTTGTCCCCTGAAATAACATAGGGAAACATAGTACAATATTATATTAATTTAATATTTTTGTGAAATTGCCTCCAAAACACACCAATTTATTAACATTGCAACAAAATAAAAACCTACCAAAAAACTTCATTTCTTTTTTCATATATTTAAATATCAGGTCTTATAATCTACATGAGGAATTTCAAAAAGTTTTTATTAATTATTTAAAATTTTATAAGCTTATAAAAAAATGTGACTAAATCTAAAAAGTTACTTGATTTCCTCACTTTTGTTTTGAGGAACTAAATAAAACATAATGAATAAAATATTAATTTTTTGCAAAAATTTAATATTAAGCAGTCCTAGTTTTTTTGGTACCTTTTTGGATTTTGATTTGACTACTTTTTGATTTCTTCACCCATTAAGAAACTATATGTAAATTTTTAATGAAATTTTTATGTGACAAAATTTTTTTAAAAAATAAAAGAGCTTATAACACTATTTTATATTAAGATTTGAACAAAATAAATTCAAAAATTTGCCTAAAGTTAAAAAATCTTTTTTTAGCTCTTGATTTCTTTTTTAATTTTGATGTGTCAAATATTAAATTAAAGATTTTTTTGCACTTCAATTTTTGCACTTTTGGTTTTGTCCCCTATATTCAAAAGGATAAATAAATTCTATTTTAAAAGCCAAATAAATTAAGTTGTGTTTTAAATTGCATCAATTTGGGCACTTCAAACTTGGTTTTTCAATTTTAGCTACTAGTAAAAATATTTTAAAAAAAGTCAAATTTAAGAAAAATATTAAATTTTTTTAAAAAAATTTATTGAAAAAAAGTATGCAGATCAAAAATCTATCATTTTGGAGATTTTGATCTTCACACTTTGACTTTAGGCACTTACCCATCCTTAGTCAGCTGACCCCAAACAGCACTTTATTGACTCCAGTCACATGAACAATGGCACTACCCTCCCCAGAAAGCAAAAGTTGGCTGGCCCAGAGAAGAGTATCCCTGGATATTTATTCTTCTCTGTGCTGCTCCTATATCCAGTTGATATCCTATCTAATAAATCTCTTCAGGTTTACCTCATTCATATTGAGATAAATAGCTATCATAAACCTGCATCTGGCATGCATTATACTTGTTGCTTCATCCATACTGCCCTGGATTTTTTTGAGGCTGTTTATATACCTCTGGAAAGAATATAAATCTATCAAAAGTATTAAAGGCCATTGCTGATCTTAAAGAGGTGGGTTGTGCTTTTTTATGGCTATACATGATGCAAAGCAGTTCAATCTAGGCCATAACTATCTACAAAGGATTTCTGGTTTGAGATCCAAGGGCTACCCCCAGGCCAAATCTCTAGATCAAGCCTTAGCCCGCTCCTGCCAAAGGATTAGGGTTGATGCAGTTGTATACCCCTGCCCAGGTATTGATGTGTTTCATAATATGTGCGGGAAGCCCATAGAGACGTCACATACCAGGATTCATACTGGGTCTGCCCCATCCTTGGATTAAATAAAATAACCATGGCTAATGTAAAGCATCAAGAAATACCTTAAGCTTGATTGAAGCCCATAGATGATAAGGGATCTCAGGTTGGTTGTACTGGTATCACTTGAGTAGACCCTGAAGGTTGAGATTGATCATCCACAGATTCTGTGAGATTAAAAGACCCAACTCTAGGACTGATCCAAGTAGCAGGGTACAACTCAATGGGCTGTTCTGCTGAGCCTTGATGCATCCCAACAGAGATCAGGGTTTATTTTAATCAACCCTATTCACATTTTACTCTTTCTGTTTATCCCTCTGATAAAGTTGGAATCTTATCTTCTGGGAATCTTTATTATACACCTTAAGCAGTTGACAATAAGTCTTAGACTAGTTTTTATCTTTAGCTTATTGTAGAGCTCAAGTTAAGCATAGTAATCTACATCTAAGGTACTAGCTCAAAGCATGTCTTACTCCATTGACATCCCTGCTTCACTAGGTGGTCATCTCTCTGCACTGAGAGGTGATGTCAAAATACTCTGACAAGCCTTCATTAGAAGATTGAAAGCCCTCAAGATGATCTGTTCTCAGAGGCTATAAGAATATGGGTCACTATTTTAAACATCAATCTGTTCAGAATTAAATGTGCCTCTTTGCAATTTAAAGCTTTCTTTAATCTTCCTACCAATAGTTTCCAGGATTGCATCACTTCTATCAAGATGGATCTTATTTGATCTTTATGATATATAAGCCTATATTGAATTAAGCGTTGCATTCTTACAGCTAAATTGAACTGGACTAAAAACTAGTAACAGTAGTATCTTGGATGTAGTTATTTTTGAACCCTGATTAGCACAAAATGACATTGTTCTAAAAAACTAACATAATTATATGAAATAAACTGGTATTATGAGTTTTGTTGGAAATCAAATAGTTAGCTAAAATGGCATCTTTTTTAAAAGTATTTAAATGAAAAATAGATTGATTTTCAAGTCCCTCTGTTTAAAAAGAGGGCAGATAGTTCTTTTAAATATATTATAGATAAATATTAAATGACTTTAGAGTTAATTTATAACAAATTCTATTAAGAAGTAAAAGAAACCAGAACCAAAACTAAAACATAAGCTATAAACTCTTATTAAAATTCTGGTGACTTCATGTTTAGCATACACAACTATTTTCTTAAGTTAAACTTTTTAAAATTATGAAATAAGAACTTATAATAGACTAAATATTTCCTTTTCAAAATTGAAGTATTCAATATCAATAAAATAGATTTATATGGCTATTTAATAAAACTATATATTCTTATACTTTATACTAGAGATAATATAGATACATTTTTTAATTCAAATATAAAAATATGTATCAAAATCTTGTTATATTTAATTAAGTTTTGTGAAAGGTAAGATTTATTTAAACTAAAAGATAGAAATAATACTATTTATTTTATCAATAATACCAATATATATAATTATATAAGTGTATAAGTATATGTGATTAAAAAATCTTTTTATTTTGGTAGATTTAAGATATATAAAGTTCATTTTTAAAAGTTGTGCAAAGTTATAATAGCTTTTTTTAAATAAAATGTTCTTGAGTTGTTTATTAAAAGTAAGCTAAATAGTGATTTATACTTTTAAAATAGTTTACAGATTAAAATATCATACTTTAATAGTTAATTGGCATGTTTTTTCCAAAAAAACATTTTATAAGTTTACATTCAAAGCCATCCAAAATATTGAATTGTATTAAGTTTAGGTTTGCAGCACAATTCCAAAAGCTGATATTAAGGGCTTTCAAACATCACTAGTTTGAGAAAGATTGAAGCACTATCTGCTGAGACAACAACAGTTAATCAGAATATTAAACAGGGTAAATAAACAATGATATCAGACTTCAGGGGTGATATTGATAAATTTTGGAGATCATTTGGGGGTCAGTTGGGGATTCATGCCTGTAGTGAAAAAGCTCAGCTAAAATGGTATTTAAACAGTTCAATGTTGAGTTGAGCTTTACAATTCATACCTTTACTCCTTTCTGATAACTGCACACATATTTCAAAGCAAGAACTATCTAAACCAAGCCAAGGAGCCCAACCACTATCCTTATTAAACCTATTAAGATTACACCCCAGACAACACCCTTCTTCTCACTGGGGGCTTCTATCAAGAGAGTAAGAATCTATATGCTAAGCAAGAAATATGTTTTACTACTGACAATGATCTTAAAAGCTTTGTTGAGCATTTATAATTAAAAACAGAGTTTGAAAAAACTACCTTCTTACCTGCCATACAAAATTCCAAGACATGTTATTTTCTTAACAACCTAAAGAAATTGATATCAGAATCCCCTGCCAAGCACCTTCCTTCCCTAAGAGTATTGGTTACATCAAGCTGCGCTTTGAAAGAGCTTTGTTATAATGGGTTTAAAATGACAAAAATGAGTATCCATATTCTAAAAAATAGGAATTATTCAGCAAAGAAAGAAAGCTTAAAAATATTTTAAAAAATATATTAAAAAGTTCATTTCCAATTAGCCAATTCACTAAAAAATCACCTAGATTAATTTATAAAGATTTACAAAAAGAATTGAGAGGATACTCAATTAAAATAAAATACTCATTTTTAAAAACAAAAAAGAAATTTAGAAGATATGAAAATTAAAAAAAGTATTTCTATTTTAATTTCCACTTAATATAGGCTTATTACTAATGATATAATTAAAAGTAGGAAATAAACTGATATGTGTAAAATTTTTATCTTAAAAATCATTAGAAATGAAGAAAAATGATTTTTTATAAAGAAGTTACCATTGCCAGATTCTATTAAAGAGAATTTGAAATCAATTATCTACATAGAATTTTTTTGGGAATCAAAATAAAAAATATAATAGAGACATTAGGAATCTTAATAGTAATTCATGGATAGGCTACATCATCTAAAAAAGGCATCTTGATTTACGCCAACTTAAATTTAATTCAAGATGATGTTTTGTGCTAGTAATTTTGAATCACAAAAAATAAAAATATATATAAATAGTTGAAATTCAATTATAAACTTATAATACAGCATATTGAAAATACATCATCTCAATTTTATGATTTGCAAGTCAAACTAATTTAACTTTATTTTGCTAACTCTATTGACATATGAAGTTCCTTAGTGTGGGGCATGTTTACGCCATCTTAATTTACGCCATTTATCATGTAAAATAATATTATAGCAGCACTAAATCAAAGCCTTCTGTATTGTGCCAGAATTTGTTTCTATAGTATTAATACAAGACACCTTAAATAAAAAAATAACCTAAAAAACACCACTAAGGTATCCTACTATTGATTATCATTGCTGTTTAAAAAACTTTTCATATATGTAATATATAACTTATCTATACAGGAATACCATTAAGAGTTCTCTAAATAAAATATTTTAATAGTGATTTTAATATGGAAGGGGGCAATTATGCCATTTCAATTTACATCAATTCAAATTCCACTGAGTTTCATATCACCCAATTGATTTGATGTACACAATAGATGAGGAAAAATAAGGGGAAATTACATATGACGCCAGGCTACACTATATTGATCCCCTCACCGCAATTATTGCTTTCCACTTTTCAAAAGTATATATTCACGTCTAAAATCAATTAAACAAAAAATGTAAGAAAACATATGAAAATTTGCAACTATATATTTTTTGACCTCTTCTAAACAACTGGATATTTTTTAACCCCAGTTGTATAAGCTAGTTGTTTAAATATTTAAGTTTTACTCTTTGGCCCAGTTGAGGTAGCCCCACTGGAAATTTGTTAATTTAATATATAAAAATGGTCAAAAAAACTATCTTTTTGAGCTACAGAACCTCAATTACGTCACTTTGAATACACCAATTTGACTTCAAGTTTCAGTCAAAACTCAAAGTTTTGCATACTTGCTCTACTTAGAAAAAATTATTTTTACAGAAAATAAAAACTTTAAATTTTGATTATATATATTACAAGTCATATCTACAATTCCATGTGAAAATGTTTACTTCTTTTATATTGAAAACATTCTCATTTTTCTCTTTAAAAACAACCCCCAAATTGCTCATATTTTGATGCTAATTCACTTTTAGATGCCTCCCAAGTCAACTGCCAAAGCTGCGCCCAAGGCCTCCAAGGCCTCAAAGTCCAAAATAACTCTGCCCAAGGCCAAAAAAACCAAGACAACCCCAAAGAAGCAGCCTTATAAGGACAAAGCTCCCCCGAGACCCCAACTCTGTCACCTGAACAAGAGGGAAACAGTCCTACCCCTCCTCACTCTCCATTTGTTTACTCCCCATCTGATCCTCAGGAAAAGTTATTCAACTTTAACTGTCACTCTGATCCCACCTCAGAGCCTGAAGAGGAAGAGGAGCAGAAACCTGAGCCTGGTGCTCCTTGAAATAACCAGATTGAATTGTGGGACATCAACACTGTCAATAACATTTGCAACAGGAATAACACCTTGGCTGTGCCTACTACTTTTCCTGCTAGATACCCAATTATGTCCAAGAAGGAAGTTTTTGGTGTTGTGTTCATGGGGTACAGATTCAATTGCAATGACAAAAAGAAGCCCATTCATCAACACAATTTAAATTTGATAAGTTTGACTGCTCAGCAAGGCTCATCAACTATGGGTTCACCAGGTCCAAGGTATTAGCTGCTGGCCATGACTGTGTTGAGTCTTTTGACTCATTCTATCAGCTAATATTCTGGTTTATTTGTCAGTTTATTCTCATCACAAGGGGAAAAACCTCAACTGAGGTTGTTACTGATCCCTTATCAATATCAAAAAGTCTCAATTTGTCTCTGTTAGTGACACCACAAAACTACAGTGATACTTCACTGATCAGAGGTAATATCTAAGCACTAAAAACATCAGTGCTATATCAATTGACCAGATGATTCTAATTGAGGAGCAAAAACTGTCCTGCCATGAGGAGAGCTTCTTCTTAATGATGACACCATAAATACAAAGGAAAATATAATCTGCTCTAAAAACAAGTAAGGATTTATGCAGCTTCCTCAAATACAAAACCTGGCTTGAAGATGGCATCTTCTTCATCTTCCCAAAGCTCTTCATCCAGATGTGGAATATTCACAGTTATATTAGTAATATTGTTTCCTCCTGTTACTTTATTTTCTTCACATTAAGAAGCATGGCACCTATGTTAGTTCTATCAAAATTATTAGAGCAAACTAGATGAAATCATACCTCAATAGAAGAGGAGCTCAAAGAGATCATATGGCGCAAGAAGAAGACCCTCTACCAAGAATAAGAGGCTCCCACCTCTAAGAAGCAGTAAAAAAGATTGACATATCCCACCTACTTGATTGTTGATTTTGAGCAGGCTCAGGATAAGGCTTTCATACAATTCTTTAGAAGCTCCAATCAGGGATGCCACTTTCCACTTCTGCCAGGCACTCTTTCCCTACCTTCAAATGCTCAGATCTTTGTGAGCTTGTCTATGCAGATTGAAATTATGAGGTAAAGATGCCTTTAACTGCTTTTCTGCCCTTGCCCTAGTTATAAATGTGTAGAAAAATACCTTTTATGATGCCCTTCTACACAACTCCTACATTATTACCAACCAGACAGTCTTTGTGCCCTTTATTGAGTGCTTCAAAACTCAATGGCTTGGTGTCTGCCAAGGAGAACACTGTATCTAAAAAGGCAGTGACTCAATCACCTGGGACTGATTTATGCAGCTCAGGGAAAGTTCAATTGAAACTATCTCTTCCCTTGAAGGGTGTCATATCAAATTGGCCACAAGGGCCCGGTTCAAGAAGAAAAATTCAATAGAATAATGTTGCATCTAAAGCCCAATAAACTATATCTTTCTGCCCCTTCAAGACACACATCATGAATAAAGATGACCACCCAAAGTAAACTAAGGCTGTCAATAAATACCAGGACATAAGCAAGGCATCCCTTGTCTATTATCTTAAGGATAGAAAGCTTGGGCATCTTTAAGCCATCTCACAAGCACTTTTAATCAACATTTAGCCTATTTCTCAGTAAATCTCTCCTCCCCTTATCCATTATTTTCTTTTTTTATAATTTGTTTGACTTTATTTAATATTTAGTACAGTAGTTTTTAAAGCTCTGGTGCTAATCAAAAAAACATCTTTAAGCAAAAACAGCTGATATTTAAGTTGAAGCATGTGAGATTTAAACAAAATCAAATCAAATAATTTATATAGATTATCAATGGCTTTGGATCACTTCTATTTTGTTTTTTTCTGAGTTGATTTACTTCAAATTTCAATGGGTCTCACTTAAATCTCACTTGTTTTTGCTTACAGATGAGTTTTTTCTTAGTGCCAGAGCTTTGAAAACTACTGTACTATTCTATACATATTTTGATGTATAGACCATATACAGTTTAATTAAAAAAGCTGTTTTTTGGATGTATTTTGACTTTGGGGCTTTATGCAGCTTTGTTACTACTCTTGATCACCTTTTTTGTTACAGATTTGGAATTCTAAGCTCTTTTTAAGTCTATAAGCTTTTTCTAAAACTATTTTTCAAATTATTTAATGGGGTTTTTGACTTCAAAGATAGCTGAAGTTCAAGATGGTGCTCTTCTTAGTTGTGATTCTGCAAATCTAAATGCCATATTTACTATTGCTTTTGAGATGGCGCAAGTTGAGATGGTTTTTTTGAGATGAATCTTGCACCACTGCGTTTGTGAGAAAAACTTACATCTTATAAGGATTTTTGTTGCTTTTAAAAGAAATGAGAAATCTTAATATCTGTATCATGGCTTTTTTTTGAAATATTATCTCACAACTCTTTCCTTTCAATTCAGTGTTTAACAAATCTACTTAAAAAGATAGATTTAAGAGTATTGAAAAAATAGAAGTTTGATTTGATAATAGCTATAACTTTAAATCTTATAATATTTACATTATATTTTTAAAGAGGTAATTAGAGTTATAAAGAACAATCATGATAAAAAGATTTGCAGATTTTCATGGCAAAAGTATTGCTGAAACCCACTATGGTGTATTATCTAAACAGAAGAGAAATGAGATTATATAAAAATATAAATTAGTTCAAGATAGATTTGAGATTGTGAGATTAGGTTGATTGGCCATAAATTCAGTTTAATCATTGTACTCAAATTCTTGCTATTATACATCAGATAATTGCTAGCTTAAAATTGGTCAAATGGACCAATTACACACTGTATAGTTGCTAGTCTATCAATATTAGATGCCAACTGCATTCAGTACTATTTTCAGCTCATCATTTCTAAAGAAGCTTACCCCGCCCTATGGATATAGAATTCACTTCTACCCCATCATCAGCCAAAGGAAGCACAGATAGTCAATTTACCCTCATATTATAAACCCATCTCAAAATACCTATTCACATTGCAATTGCATGGTTTATAATCATCAAATGTATAAAAGATTGTGCCAGCTATTACACACTGTATAATATATAAATTAATTTTCTTACTTGTAAGTCAAAAGTACCACTTGACCTATTAAAAAGCTACAATTAGGACCCTGGAGAGAGAAAATGTGCCTTTTTGTCCTACAAAGGAAGGAGATCAGGGTTTGAATAATTTAAAAGCATCTCCTGGAAAGCTGTTTAACTTCCCAGCATCACATGGGGCGCACAAAGAAGCAGTTGATCAACAGCTGCTGGTAGGATAAATCAAAATGAGAATATACTGTATCTGCAATGATGCGTACATCATTGAAAGGCTATATATGATAAGGCACTTAAGTTAGCCAATTAAATGAAGCAGGACCAGCAAGTACAGGAACACCTGCGTAAATAGTCATCAAAAGCTTTCTGTAAATCTAGGTCAGGGTGTGATATAGTAGAGTTTTTTGCATATAACCTTCATCCAGGGGACAGGTTAATAGTTATATCTGGAAGATTGCAGCCCTTGTCTAGATTGTAACCGTTCTTAATAGAGTAGATGTTATTTAGCTCTCTTTTAACATATTTTTAGGGACCTTAAGCATAGACAGGTAGATTATACACACCAACAAAGGCAAACTGGGTTGCAAGACAACAGTAGCTTTGAATCATCAAACAGAAACCTAACCTGGTTGGCAGAGAAAGGAAGAAAGAACAGATCTATATGGTTCATTTGTAAATCATTCAGAAAGTTTTCAGGCAACCCTTCTTCACATCTATGATAGAAAATCTAGTCCAAAAAAAGATGGCTTGAAGTCAAAGATTTTTAAGTTAACCTTAAATGCCTAATGAAAGATGGTGAGTTGTATAATCCACCTCTAACGTTTGAGGATATTAAGGGGTACTCTATAATAACTTATTGAGCAAAGTTTTGCTCAGATTCTAGAGAGCCAAGAGAGCTGACACTGCTAAATAAAGCGTAGGGAATGTCCATGGAGTCAAACACACCCAAAAATTTATATTTAAGATAAGGTAAGCAGTCATTTAAAACAACTTTTTTTCTAAAAATAACCAGGAGATTATATATCTGCTAAATTTAGGATAATAGCAACCATAGCTTTGGGGCTCATATTGCTCCCTCATGTAGCTCAGCATAATTAACTCTTAGCGTGTTGAGCTGGATGAAAAGGTTTGAAGTAAAAGCTAATCAAGAAAGTGAGACCTTTTTCTAATACTTGTACACCTTACACCTTAAAAATTCACAATAAAACTGTCATCTTATTAACTCTTAAAAGATAGCTGAGACTATGAATTAAATAATACCAGAGCAGCTAAAGGCTTTAAAATGCTTAGCTGGCGCCTTGGCTTGACCCAATAACTAATGAAACACCCATTCAAAGTAAAGTACAGCCCAGGAGAAGCCAAATACATCATTGGCACACTAATCAAAGACCCTGGTCCAATTATCCCTGAGGAAACACTCATCTCTTACAATACATCAACAATGGTCCACCTGATCTCTTTGCGGCCATGCCCTTGAACATCTTGTTGGTTAGAGTCAAAATGTCCCAGGAACACATCAGATTCAAGAAGTAATTTTTACCCATATTGAGTGAAGGGGCCTCAATTAAGTATCACAAATTAATCTATGCTGACAGTATCACATATCACAAAGATAATATGGGTACCCCAAGAAGCTAGCACAAAGATCTTTACCCAATCACACGGCCATCAAACTGCAGGCCATCCTGATATTGCAAAGACTGTAGAGCTTATTGGAAATCAATTCTTCTGCCCAAACTACATGATGCTTCATCCTTCTGTCTTAATATATATCTTACCTGGGCCAGATCAAAGCACACTTGATCTATGCCTTCAGAAAAGCTGCTACCTCCAGAGCTTCTTCCTGGCCCCAAGTCTTTGGTCCACATAGGCTTCATCACTGGCTTACCCAAATTTGAAGGATCTGACTCAGCCAAAGCTATAGCTGATAAGCTTTCCAGGTACCCAGAGCTCTTCCCCCACCCCAAGACAATTACCTAACAAGGGATATCTACAGTTTCTCTCCAAGAGGTAATTCCCAGTATATCCCCCTGGACAGAGTTATCTTGGGTAGAGGCCCCAGTCCACGTCCAAGCTTTGGGGATTTTCTAGTAAGGGTCTCAGTATCAAGCCCTGCTGATATTCATGATCCCACCCCTAATCTGGTACCTATAGTAACCCCCTGATTAGATACTAGAATGGGATCAATAGCATTATACCCCCAACAAAAATGATGGGCAGCTTGGCTCTGCATCAGACAGCTCTCCTATAGCAACAGATCTCATTATTTGATAGGTTGCTCTCCCTTCTTTGCCAGCAAAGAGGTCCACCCAAACCCTCTTCTGGATCCCAATACCCCAATAGAAGGGATTGAAGAGAACCCTTTTCCAAGAACTGCCAACATATATTACCACCCAATAAAAAAGATTTTTTGCAGGCCTGGGAGATATACAAGTGCAAGCTAGAAATCTATAAAGAAGAAGCCCCCTTAACTCCCAGAGAGGCTGGGTGATCTTGAAATCCAACTAGCTTGAGCTAATTGTTACTTGCTGTAAGCTGGGACCCTCAGGATTGGACCACCCAAGATCATGAAGAAGGTTTACAGGTCAGCCCACAGATCTGATACACTCTGTCAGGGTAAAGTAGAGTGAGAGCTTGTTGTAGTCAATCAAATGGGGAATGTACACCCAAATGAGGATTACATTACTAATGAGGAGGAGACAATGTGTGTTTACTTGGAAATGGTAACCCTTGAAAAGTAAATAAGGAAAGGTGCAGCAGAAGATTATGATCAGGTACATCAAGAAGACCTTAATTTGGATCAACATCAAGGAATCAGCAGCATAGATAGGCTCACATTCAATCTTGCAGGTTTCAGGAATTATTTCAGCAGGAGGTGGAAGATTACCAGGAAATTGTAGAGGTGAGAAGGCAGAATCTAGCAACCTAGTAATTACAAATCTGATTGGGAAATATTGGAATAGATGAATTATTGAGGCAAGATATTTATTGAGGATGAAATATCAAACTACCAAGGTAGCTTGGTGGGGACAATTTTTACTTAAAGCCTTTGGGTACATCTTGATGAGGTAGCCTTCTTGAATGCAATATTTAGACAGCTTACAGATATCACCAATGGTGGTTCTGTAAGCTGTTACCTGACCTCAAATGAGGTCAGGATTTGTTGACCAGCAGGTTAAGGAAGAGAAAATTGGGCGTGGGTCATCTGTGCCCCACTCAGACCTGATTTCCTGTGCCACCACCCACTTGCAATAGATTGTTAGATTTAAATCTACAATATCCGCAAGCAGGCGGGGCTTTGGGCCAGGTTTCCCCAGGTGGCGGGGCTTTGGACGGGCCACACCCAGGAAAACTATGGCCATGACACACTCCAAGGCTGCAAAGGGTATCCTGCACCCTAGGTGTCACTGCTTAAGCTCTTGAGGGGAACCCTTGTAAATTTCAGAAGCAATCTCCTTTAGTTGACCTAGAAGACCATGGGCGTAAAGTTTGGTGCTATCTTGGGATAAGAGATGTCACCCAACAAAACTGTTACCCAGGAAATTAAAAGATTTCATCATAGAGATGGCACCTGGGAACCCAAGAAGAGGTGGTGAAGCTTCCCTGACCCAGTTGAGGGATTCTGGGGAAAGGAAAGAACTCTCTAGGGGAGGGCGATGTAACAGATCCAGCTCCTGCAGATGGATCCAGGAACAGTTGGTTGAAAATCTGGCTTCCATACAGTCCCTTACTAGAGATAATTTTGCCCATTATAAACTCTGTATAAACTTTTGGGTTTGTTGTGTTCTGAGGCGCAGCACAGACACACAACGGGGAATCCTAACCTTAGGATTGGATTTGTACTAAGTCTTGGTTAGATAACAGGGAAGGCAATTGTGTTTACCTTGCGGCCCTGGATGAATAATCTCTACTAGGCGTGGCTAGAGAGAGGCGCGGAAGTACAGAAGACACAAAGACAAAAATGTGAATAGAACTTAATTTTATTAGTGAATATGGAAATGGATTATATAGTGGTTGAGAACACCACAAAACACTACCAGCACGGTAGGATCACTTGCCACAAGCATGAGTGGGAGAGTGAGCTGCGCAGAGTCAGGAAACCAAACAATCATATTTCCTGAAGCAAAAGCCAGTTCATTTTGAGAGTCAAAAGCAAAAGCAAGAGATTTGTCTTTGAAATGGCCCACCAAAGGCGAAATTAAAATATGGTGAATGCTGTTATTCACGACATTGCCCCCCCTTGATTGGCCTGAGGGGGGTGATACTTGCGGAGGAACTTGGCGTGTACACAAGCAAAAGGGCAACCACTGGAGAGAAGCTTTACAGTGTACTCAGTTCCTCGTTTAAAAGTCATCTCTAAAGGACCAATCCACAGGGAGTCCAGTTTGTGCGCGCGCTCACCCACACGGTGTTGATAGTATAGGACATGGTCACCAACATCAAACTCAGGCAAGGGGGGAGCGCCCAGCATTGTCAGGAGAGAGCTTGAGCATCTTAGTCTTATATGCAGAAGTGTAGGCAGTGGCCTGTATATCAATGATGCAGTTGACTAAGTCTTTGATGTGGTTGTCAGGGTTCATGGCCTTATCAGAGGAGAGTAGGGGAACCCCCAAGAGCAACGGAGTGGTGACTTCACGCCCATACAACATGACAAAGGGGGAGTACCCTGTGACCCGATGCTTGCTCAGACAATAGGCAAAGAGCGCAGCAGGTAAGTATAGATCCCAATTGGCAGCATCAGAGTAGGTGAGTTTCCTCATGATAGAAACCAGTGTTGAGTTGGCATGCTCAACTGCCCCATTAGTGGAAGGATTATAGGGGGCAGAGAAAACTGGTGAGTTCCTAGAGCTTCAATAACAGAGGTTACAAGTTTGGCATTGAAGTTGGTTCCGTTGTCTGATAACAGCACTTGAGGACAGCCATGACGGTAGAAAACATCCTGCAGCAGGAAGGCAGCAGTAGTCTTAGCAGTGATGTCTTTAGTAGGGCGAGCTTCTACCCACTTGCTGAAGTGATTGACGGCAATCAAGATAAAGCGGCATCCAGAACGTACGCGGGGGAGAGGACCTACAGCATCAATGCTGACAGTGTGAAAAGCATGTTGAGGGGGGACAAATTTGAACTCCTTAGAAGCAGCTTGGGGTCTCTGAAGTTGGCAGTCATGGCAACTAGCTATGACATCTGGGATCAACAGGCAAAGATTCTCCCAGAAGTAATTCTTCTGAAGCCAGCCAAAAGTCTTGGCAATGCCTCCATGGCCAGTTTCTTTATGAGCTTGCAACACCAAGGAGAGGCAAAGACTGGGGCGCACATATGGAAGGTATTGACCCTGCACCTTCTTGAAGAGTTGGTTGTTACGTATGAGGGTGTCTTCAGACAATTTGGACAGGGCAAGTTGAACCTCTTCTGTCTCACTTTCCCAGGAAGAAGGGTAGCCAATTAGCTTGTACAGGCAGTCTGCCTCAGCAGGATGTAGGGCAAGGATGGGCATTTGGGACAACCCATCAGCGTTCTGATGTTGAATCCTGGGGCAATGGAGCACAGTGAAGTCATAACCTTGCAGGCAGAGGGCCCATCTGGCTAAGCGTCCTTCAGGCTCCTTAAGTTGTTGGAACCATTTGAGCAAAGCATGGTCAGTGACAACAGTGAAATGGGTACCATATCCGTAGTGGCGGAATTGTTTGACTGCATGCAGCACAGCAAGACACTCCTTCTCTGTAACACTATAATTCTTTTCATGCTTATTCAGCATACAGGAAGTATTGGCTACAGGGTGGTCCACACCCTCATTGTTGAGCTGAGCCAAGATAGCCCCAATAGCAAGGTCACTAGCATCAGTGTACAAGATGAATTCCTTATCATAATTGGGGTATACTAAAATAGGTGCTTCTTTGAGTTTCTGCTTTAGAGTCTCAAAGGCTTGCTGCTGGCTGGCAGTCCATTCAAAAGGAACATTACACAACAGTTGGACCAGGGGTTTGCTAGTATCAGCAAAATCAGGAATGAATTGCCTATAGTAGCCCATCATGCCCAGAAAAACTTTTACTTTTCAGAGGTTGGTGGGTGGAAGCATTTTGTCAATGGCTTCAACCTTCTTAGTCATTGGAAAAATCCCCATTTAGTTTACTTCATGGCCCAAGAATTCAAGGCGTTCTTTGAAGAAAGCACACTTATAGGGCTTTAACTTGAGGCCAGCTTCCCGGATTTTTATGAACACCTCTTTAAGATGGGCTAGGTGATCAGTGAAAGTTGCGCTGAAGCCTTTTATATCATCTAGGTAGACTAAGACACATGACAACTTCAAGTCACGCAGGATGGAGTCCATGGCCCTCTGGAAAGTTGCCAGGGCATTACATAGCCCTTGCAGCATGCAGGTTGGCTCAAAAAATCCTTCTGATGTAATGAGTGCAGCCTTCTGACAGTCTTCAGGATAGAGGTCAACTTGCCAGTAACCAGACGCCAAATCCATGGCAGAGAAAAACTTAGAACCTCCAAGGCGTTGAAGAGCGTCATCAATACATGGTAAGGGATAGTAATCTTTCTTGGTTAGAGAATTCAACCTCCAATAGTCCATCACAATCCGGTGGCCTCCATCCTTTTTCTTTAAAATGAGCAGAGGGGAAACCCAGGGACTTTGAGAGGGAGCTAGCAGTCCAGCATCCAGCAGTTGTTTGAGCTCCTTAAAAACCTGCACATCTTCCACTTGTCTGTGGCGGTATGGCTTGGCACAAAAGGGGGGTGCATATTCTGTGTCAATTTGATGAATCACACCTTTGGATAGCCCATAATCAGTACTATCTTTAGCAAAGATGTCTGAGAACTGGTCTATTAAATCAAGCACCTCTTTCTGATGAACCAGGGACAACTGAGGGAAGTCTTGGGCAGTGAACAGAGATAGGACTTGAGGCTCATCTTCAGGTAGGTTAAAGTCTTGAAACGTTCCAAAAGGGTGAAGAGACAAGACGTCAGGAGCATTTAACAACTTTCCATAACCAATAACCTGTCCTCTGGATACAGTCATAGGAAGCGCAGTAAGGTTGGCAACTAGTAATTGAACAGGATCCTTGTGGAAAACATCTAGAATTCCAGGACAAAGGTAAGGCTTGTTCTGCCCCAGCAAAGGAGGGGAGTACAACTCTAAGAAAGTCCGTTCAGGTAGTTCATATGATATCTGGGAGTCCAGTATAGCCTGAGAGCCTGGGGGGATGATGACAGCAGAAGTAGCCATGAGAGGGATTCCTTCAGTTGCAGGAAAAGCCATGGGAGGACACTTCATGTTAGTGGAATGGGTTTGATATTTTAGGGTGAAAACTCCAGTGGAGTACTCCAGAGTACATGTCTTCAAACGTTTACCAGGAACTTTGATTGGATCTTCAAAGATCAGAGGGACTTTGTACCCTAGGATAGAAAGATAACCATCCTTTAGGTTGATGATCCCATTATATTCCCAAAGGAACTGGGTACCAACCAAAAGGTCATAGCTCTCATTTTCTAGAACAACAGCTGGCGCAGCCAACAGGAGTTTACCAAATCACATTGGTAAGGCAGAGTACGCACCAATGGCGCAAGTCATGGAGAGACCAGTGGTGCCATATGATTGATAGTAGTTGAGGTCGGGGGCCAGCTTAAGTTTCTTCACCAGTTTAGAAGAAACAATGTTGACCGGAGAACCGGTGTCCAGAACGGCTTTGATCTTGACTTTTTGGATAGATATCTCTACTCGGGTGGTGGTGCGTCCAAAGGGTGGCAGAACAGCCAAGATATCCTGTGCCTCAGCTAGTTCCTTGTCCCATTTCTCAATCATGCATTGTAGTCCTGGAAACTCCTTATATACAGTTTGGAGAGAGAGTGAGACAGATACATTCTTGAAAACGGCGTCTGCAACTTCAGCGGCTTCCTCTGATGATTCCAATAATACAGGGGACCATTTTGCCTGATTAATTTAAGGGTGGGAGACAACCGCTTTGGCTTCAGACAAGGGCTTGATGATAGTTGTAGTCTTCCCAGATTGTAGCTTGTAGGGAACTGCAATAGTCTCAGGACAGCAAGAACAGAATACCTGTATGCATCATGGTCTTCAGCATCAGATTCATCCATATCAGAATCATCAGAAATGTCATGGAACAGAAGGAGAATAGGAGGAGCTTCATCATCAGCAGTCTCAGAGTCAGTAGCAGGCGGAGGTGTAAAAGGAGACTGGGAAGAATTATCAACCGAGAGCGTCTCCGCCTCTAGGTTGACTGTTCTTTTCCCAACTGATCCTTGGGATCAGCTCCTTCAACCCGCAGATTGGTGCAGACGCAAAAGTGGTGGCCTATCTGACCGCAGTTGTGGCAACCCTGACGTTGAGGAGGATTTTGAGAGTTCATGGTGAGGATACAAGGACCACAAGAAGAGAAGCCAGAGTTGGAAGTGGCACAACTCTCCCAAACAACTGCCCCAGAATGGGTAAGATGCATGTTTTGTAGCAGTGTCTTTATACTTTTCATGGAGGACAACATAGCCTTGTGGGCTTTGAAATGAAGACACAGGATTTGATTCATCTTGAGGGCTTGGGCGCAGGCTATATACGCTTCATGCACCGTCAATTGTCTGCTTGTTATTAATTGTTGTCCCTCCATGTAAAATCTGTCTGCAAATTCAACTAACGTCTCTTTGGGCTTGAATGATATATGCATGAAAGCATACTTTTTCACCTCCAAGCTAAGATCACCACCAAACTCGTCAATCAGGAGCTGTTTCATGTCTTCCCAGGTCTCAATGGTGGGCAGCTCCAGTACAACTACCTCTTGACAGATCAGGTGCAGGCAAGTTAGAATGTGTTCCTTTTTAACCTCATCTGATGCTCATCTCATGGCAGTCTCATAAATAGTTAAAAAAGCTGCAATAGTTGAGGTTTTGGGATCAAAGACTTGCTTAAAAGTAGGCTTGAAGTGTTCCTTGAGAGCTGGACCACCATTGCTGCTATTGAGTACATTTATGCGCGGGGAGAACTCAGCTTCAGATTTGGAGGGGGGTTGTCTAGCCCATAGTTGTTGAACACTTTCTTCAAGGGTTGTCAGAGTCTTGGTGGTTCTGCACCTGTAGTGTTGGCTAGAGTGGTCTGTTGTTCAGTAACGTCTAGGTGTTGTCCTTGGGTAGTGACAACAGTGGAGAGCTCAGCCAGCTGCAAAGTAAGGGATGGCCCCACTGATAGGCAAGGGGCAAATATGTTGTTTACCAAATTGATCAACTCACTCATCTCCTGTATGTCTCTGTTCAACTCAGTCTGGTCTCGTTTCAAATGGTCCACCTCATTAGCTAGGGCAATCAACTCTCTGGCACAGTGGATTTGAGGAGCCCCCGCCAAACCAGGACAACAACCATCTTCCTCGTTAACCCCAAGTGGGTTAGCAGCAGCCGTCACTACCTCACGTAAAGCAGCAACTTCTTGCTGTAGTTCAGCAACCTGAGCAGTCAGCACAAGAACCTGTGGGTCAGGTTGAGGCATTTCAGTAGGACGTCCTTGGCTACGAGTGGAAGCGTGTATTTCTCAGATGGCCTCCCAGATCCTCTGCTCTCTGTCCACCAGATCATCAGCAGGAGGAGAAGGCAGGGCATCAGGTTTGGGAGTAGACAGCTCATTCATCTGACTCTGAAGTTTGGCTATAGCAGCAGCAGTGGTAGCTCTCTCTTGATCAAATTCTGCACTGAGTTCATTTAGACCTTGGGCGGCAAGGTCAGCTACCTGTTGCAATTGCTCAAAGGAATAGACACTAAATGCATTGAGCTGTTGCACTAGGCACTCAAAGTTGGAGAGATAAGCATTTAGAGTGGAGTTTACTTGAGTTTGCCAGGGTTTTTCTAACTGGTGAAACTCATGTAGTTGCTCCCTAATGTACTCAGGGATGGACTGGCGCATTTGCACGATGGAATTGACTAAACATGTTTGAGAGGTGACCAAATCACGCTGATTATCAGATACCAGGGAGAACAGGGAATGAATCCACTGTTGGTAGGCAGCAAACTGGTCCCAATGGTGGGTAAAAGCTGCTTGTAGAGACAATATTTCTTGAATGTGGAGTCCCAACACCATCTGGTGGTGGGATAAGGCGGGCTGTACAAAGGATGACAGCAGGTGATCAGCGGAGCCAGCCACTGAGAGGAGATGTTGTGGAAACTGAGGGGCCACAATTAACTCATAGTATTTGGCACAACTAAACTGTAACTGAAGGCGAGGGATGGCCCTGTCCTGAGCTATCCCAAGGGCTACTGCCATGACTTGTTCCAAGTCAGGGGTACCCATAGGGTAAGCAACTAAGCAGGGACCATTCCCAAGGTTTAATACAGTAGGGACAATAGGTGGGTTGGCGATGTCTTCCTCAATAGGAGGGCTGGTAATTTCAGGCAAGGTTGACTCCCAAATAGGCAGAGGCAAGGGACCTGCAAATGTAGATGCGAAAGGGATAACTGAGGGGCTTACAGCCCCTGTAGTGAGCACCATTTTTGTTGTGTTCTGAGGCGCGGCACAGACACACAACGGGGAATCCTAACCTTAGGATTGGATTTGTACTAAGTCTTGGTTAGATGTTAGGGAAGGCAATTGTGTTTACCTTGTGGCCCTGGATGAATAATCTCTACTAGGCGTGGCTAGAGAGAGGCGCGGAAGTACAGAAGACACAAAGACAAAAATGTGAATAGAAATTAATTTTATTGGTGAATATGGAAATAGAATATATAGTGATTGAGAATACCACAAAACACTGCCAGGACAGTAGGATCACTCGCCACAAGCATGAGTGGGGCAAGTGAGTTGCGCAGAGTCAGGAAACCAAACAATCATATTTCCTGAAGAGGAATCCAGTTCATTTTGAGAGTCAAAAGCAAAAGCAAGAGATTTGTCTTCAAAATGGCCCACCAAAGGTGAAATCAAAACATGGTGAATGCTGTTATTCACAACAGGGTTCTGATTGATATACCCCATCAGTTTATATCCTTGGGAGCTAACCTGATTTTCTTGAGCATTGTTAAACTGAGGTCAGTAAAGCCTGGTGGGGATCTTAAAATTATCAAAGAAACGGTTTCTAAGCATCTGATTGATCAAATTCTGGAGAGGAAGGTTATGGATACTAATCTGTTTCAGGGGTGTGGAAAGATGGGGATAAATCTATTTCAACCCTCCATTGCTGCTGTGGCCTTTTTACTGACCATTCTTGATAGGCTCATTGGATGGCCTGTGATGTCAGCTAAAAGCACAGGGATGCCAGTAGTAGCCTCTGTGGTCTGGGGTATGGCTTGGTTGGTGTCGCCAGATACCTATATGGCTTGCTGGAACTCCCCAATTTTTCACACCAGGAACCTCCTACCAAGCCCACTTAATAAGTCATTATTTTTTACCAAGACCATCCATAATGCCATCAAGGGAAAGTACAGGGCATCAGAAATCAAGAAGTGGCTGGTATTGATTCTATCAGCCCTACTGGAAGGGGAAAGGGTGATGGGGCTTGGAAGCTGGGATACTGACCTTGGTTTGGTTAAGGCTCTTTAATTTTAAGCTTTTTATTGATTAATTTTTTTGGGTACTGATAATCCTTTTGGGTATAACTGGTAAGCCTCAGAATTATTTTTATAGCTGGAGGTCATGGGTTAACAATTACTTGATACTTTACTAGCAAACTGTAATAGATCTTCAGTTGGGGATATATGGAGTGTAACAATTAGATGATCTTATTTCATTAATATTTAGTGTATTATACTTTATGTTTGGGTTCATCTTGTATCATATGAAGCTTTGTTCTATATACCAAATCAAGGCATTTAATAACCAAGAAGGGGATTGTGATACAGTAATTTTCAAACCTGTTGATATAAACAAAAATTTAGTCTTAGAACAAAACCAACTCAGTTTAAAAGCAAAATCAAATTGGATCCAAATCTATTGTAATTTGATATGAATTCCTTGATTTTTATTTTCTTTTAGACTGAGTTGTTTTTGTTGTAAGACTGAGATTTTTTTATCTCAAAAGGTTTGAAAATTACTGCATCAAACTTGTAAATAATCACTTGTTTATCATTATCCTTATTTGCTATGGTAGGTCTTCAATGGATTGTTGAGCTCTTGGGGGCTTCCAGTATACGTTATAGGGTTCTTGGATCAAAGGTGTTCAGCACTGGCAGTCAAAGAAATGTGGGGCATGGGAGAAATTGGGTGGAATACTGGTTTATTAGATAGTTGTATCAAAGTAAAACGGCCCAACAATCCTTCTGATGGAGATGTTTACAATAGTTTTAAAATCTATGGTGATAGACAAAATGAACTCAGATTTAAACGAAATGAATTCAGATTTAAGCAAAATTGAAATAAACCCAAATCTATGGTAAATCAATATAAATTCATTTATTTTTAATTTTGTTTAAATCTGAGTTTATTTCGTTTAAATCTGGATTGTTTTTGCTTGTCGCCATAGCTTTTAAAACTACTGTAGCTTGGTTTATTTAAACTGGTTGATTAGATGGTATTGGAGTGATCTCTTTAAAAAGGTTCTCATTTATTTAAGCCCCATTTTAGTTTTAGTTTGAGCCAAGGGCTAGTCGCAGGTGGATGAGTCATACAGGAATAGGATATGTTGAAACAATAATATTATGTACTCAACCGAAGCTTCCTAGGATTAATAGCGGGAGGTGGACCTCTCGGCAGCCGGGCTGGTGTTTGGAAGCTTCTGCGAAGAGCACATGATAATCCATCACAATTTGGGGCTTAGGTATGCTGGATATGGGATACTCCTAAGCCTCGTATTGCGTTAAACGGCAAAGGGTTTCAAGCAGAATGATTTCGAGCGCAAAGCTGGCATCAGTTGACACCATTCGGTTATTTTTAACTTTCAACCAATCAAAAATCACCTATTTAGGTAATTTAAACATGGTAACTTTGCTAAACTCTCCCGTGAAATAGGTCATACCAACTTGTCATAATTCACCCATCTTCAAGGTTTTGTTTTGATTTTAGAAATATAAATAACCCTCCCTTTGTATGTCCCTTGGTTTTTAGCATATATCTTTATTGGTCAAACTTTTCAAGCTTGGGGGATCTACATGGGCTTTATCAGCATCTCTTTTTTCGTATCTGCTATCTAGAATAAATTTTCCAAGCATAATTCTTCTCGAGTCAAGCTCTTCTAGAGGATACCATCTAACCCAAGAAAAAATAAAGTTTATTCTCAGCCACTTCTAAATTCTTCAATTCCAACCGTATTTCCAGCGGGAATTTAGAATCGGAGATCTTACCATGCAAGGCTGCGCTGCGGGGAAGCGTATATGGAAGAGATGATATGTACTCTAATAGGATAATAGTATATGCTTAAATGGCATATGCGAAATGGCAAGTTAGGTTGAAGATATCCTGAACGCCAGGCAATGCCCCTATCATTAGTTTGGTTCGGCGTTCACAAGCTCGAAGAACAGGCAAAAGGCGGAACCAGAAAGCGTCTGATTTGAGTTTGTCCTTCATCTAGCATAACATTGAAATCATAACTAATCGTGGTAAAATTAAATAGTTAAATATAATATTTGTTGTAAACATAATGTAATAATTACTTTGTGATACAGGGTTGAATTTTTTGGGGAGCCTTTTTAAATATAGTGAGCATCAGCGCTCTACTTCAAATGTTTATCCCTGTCAAGTATATTATAATTTACCCAAGCATTGTTTCTGTTAGTAATAGGATGGATAATTAAACGGGCAAGTGCCTAAAGTCGAAGTGCAGAGACCAAAATCTTCAAATCAATGGATTTTTTGATCTCCGCACTTTTTTCAATAAAATATTTTTTCAAAAAAATTTAATATTTTTCTTAAATTTGACTTTTTTTAAAAAAATTTACTAGTAGCTAAAATCAAAAAACCAAGTTCGAAGTGCCCAAATTGATGCAATTTAAAACACACCTTAAATTAATTTGGCTTTCAAAATAGAATTTATTCATCCTTAAAAATATAGGGGACAAAATTGAAAGTGCAGAAATTGAAGTCCGGAAGTCTCTTCAATTTAATATTTGGGGCCCCAAAATTAAAAAAATTAAAATATCACTTAATATTGATTCTATCACTATGTAAATGATCAGAAAAGCTTCAAAATCATATCATACTCAACCAAATAAACTAAAACCTATCATAAAGGTTCACAATCACCTGTATAACATTTGATTAAAATTTCAGTGATTTTTATTATATAAAAGATAGAGTGCTGAATGAAACAAATATTATATGATCACTTAGTAATTTACTGGGTGTAGTAATAGAGTGCATAAATTGAAAAAGCTTCAAATCAAAATTCAAAACACACTGATTTAGTGCTCACCAACATATTTTAAATTATGATTGGAATTTAATATTTTATTAACTAAGCTCCAATAGGTGTTTATAATTGAAAGTGCGGAAATTGAAAGTGCATTTAAACCAAACAAACAAACACTCTACTTCACAAAACCATAATAATTTAACCAGTGTAAGTTTAAAGCTTAAAATAAGCATTTTAAAGGTTAAAGACTTGCTTTAGAACATAGTAGAGTTTCAGGAATTTTGGGTTAGTTTATAATAGATTTTTAAAGGGTCTAGTAAAACTGCAAATTTTGGCAGTTTTGAAAAAAATATTAAATTAATTTAATATGTTACTATGTTTCCTTATGTTTTTAGGGAGTGTTGAGATCAAAGTGCCAAAATCAATACTCCCTAATTGTCTGATCAAAAGCCCTTTTTTTGCTCCTTTCAAAAGCATTATAGAGTTGACTACCTCAATTAAAATATTTATTAAAACTAACAAAATATAGTAAAAAGAACTCTGAATTTCAGATTCTGTTAAAAAAACAATATGTTTATTAATAATTTATATTATTTTTTACTAACCAAAAAATACTAATTTTGAGCCATTTAGATGCCCCCTAAGTCAACTCCCATCAACCAAAAGAAGGCCACCCCTTCCAGATCCAAGAAGCCTGGCCCCAAGACCACCAAGAAGGCTGCCAAGGCCACCAAGAAGACCCCTGAGCCCTCCCCCTCTCCAGAAGAGGAGCCTTCTGAAGAGGAACCTACCCCCAGCCCCTCCAAGAGCCCAATTGGGCACAAGTTTATCTACAGCCAGGCAGATGAAGTGGAGACGCCTCCCCACATCTCAGAAGAAGAGCATGAAGACATGTACAACTCTGGAGATGCTACACCAACTGAGGATAGCCTTGAGTCCTGGGATATCCTTAAAGTCCATAATATATGCAACTATGAAGAGGAGTTCTGGCTGCCAGAAATCCTGCCTGTCTCCTTCCCAATAATGTCCTCCAAGGGCAATGCTGGGTTCTACCATGATGATTTTATGTTTAAGTGTATGGATGAGCAGAAGAACTTAGTGCTTCATCATTACAAGCGTGAGGGGCCTGCCTGCCCCGTCTGCCTGACTACAACTGGGTTTACCCAGTTTAAGAAGCTGAACAATCAGCACACCTGCATGGAACCAACTGGGGTATATCAGCGCCTAATAAAGTGGTACCTGCGCCAGAGGCAGCCTTTCAACAGGGGCCTTACCTCCCAGGAGATAGTCACTAGGGATATTCACAACTTGACCAGTTTCCAAAAGATAGCTGTTGGTACTTTTGGATCCCTTCAGAAGTATGTCAGTGATAATTGTCAGAAGTCTGACAATGTGGGCAGATTTGCCACCTCCCTCCTGGAACTGGATATACCAAATGAGCTCAGAGTCACCTCCAAGGATGAACAGTTTCTCCTTCATGACAATGGGCCAGATGAGCATAAAAGAACCATCTGCTATGCTACCCAGGAGAAACTTAAGAGATTGATGACAGCTGATATCTGGTTGGCTGATGGGACCTTCTCATCATGCCCTAAGATCTTTTCCCAGCTTTGCTGCATCCATGGAAAGTATGGTGATGAGGTTTTACTAATGGTTTACTTTCTAATTTCAGGACAAAATGAGGATGACTATACTCATGCCTTGGAGATTCTAAAGGGGAAGCTGGGTCTCCTTCCCCCTACTGATGCCCCCACTTCTACCCCCAAGAGGAAAAAGTCTAAAACCCCAAGCCAACCTGATGATGAGGAAACATCAGAGCCTTACCATACCCACCTCCTTGTTGACTTTGAGCCTGCTCAAGCCAACTCCTTTAAAAAGGTATTTAAGAGCAAGTCTCATGGTTGCTTCTTTCACTTCAGACAATGCCTCAGAAGAAAGCTGCAGAGCTTTACTGAGCTCAACAGACTGGTTACCAGATCAACCTCCCAGGAGCCCAAGGTGGCCTTCAACTCCTTTTCTGCCATTGTCTTGATGAGAAAGGAGGACTCTAGCAATATCTATGAGGCATTCAAGAATACCAAGTATATTGAGGACAATGCAGCTGTCTTTGCTCCATTTATTGATTACTTTGAACACCAATGGATTGGAAAACTTGAAACCAGACACCATGGAAGAAAGGAAAACAAGATTGAAGGGAACCAGTTCAAGTTTGTTAAGAATAAGACCATAAAGACTATTTCCTCCCTGGAAAGCTGGCACAACAAGTTTGCCAACTGTGTTGGGGTGAAGAAACCCAAGTTTAATGTACTGATCAACAAGCTTAAAATTGAACAAGCAACCAATGAAACTCTTTACCAGGATTTTTTAGATGGACGCCAAAGTGTTTCCCAGAGCAACAAAGATCTCAACAGCTTTAAGATAGTCACAAAAAACTCCCTTCTTTCCTAAAACTCCTCCAACTGGCTCACTCATCTTGAGAACATTGCAAAAGTTTTTTAATAATTCAAATAAAATCTTGCATTGCTTTTACTTTCTTTTAATTTTATGTTGTGACAATAAAGATCTTACCATGCAAAAACATTTTAAAGCAGTTTTTTGTGTCGTTTTGTATTTTATATTCAATTGAATATAGTTGTATATAAATTCCAGTCTAATTTTTCATTTGAAACTAAAATAAACTTTCTTTTAAAAACAGCAAATTTAAGCATATTTTTATTATCTAGCATATACTTTTTATTGCAGAAATAAATTTCTTGGGGTCTTTTTAGTCTTTAACAGTTATTAAAATATATAGTTTTATATTAAGAACTGTATTTTATTTGGCTTTGAATTTAAACTCTGGAAACTCTATTTTTGCACTTCGATCTTTGATATTTTCAATTTTTGCACCTTACATAGTGTTTCGATTTCTGCACTTTTTGAGGGTCCCATTTTCGATTTCTGCACTTTCGACCTTAGGAACTTCAACCTTAGGCACTTGCCCAATTAAACCCCTTTAGAAAATCCAGCCTGGCAAGAATTTTAAAAATGGAATTAGTAAAAGGGTTATATTTAGATAATATAAAAGCTTTCATACCGGCGCCAATGTAGTTAGCTCCCCAAGTTGTATAAACCTGTTCTGGATCAAGCTGGATGGAATGATTGCTAGCAAACAATAAGGTGGGGTTTCACAGAGTTTGATTTTCATGATTGGTATTAGCGTAAGATTTAAAAAACGTTTCCACCCAGAGGCCACCCCATAGATTTTCGTCAAGATTATTCTATTCCCGAGATGTAAAACCAATCAACCAAATTTCCATACACGCATGAAAATATATTTATTTAATGTCTGATAAGTAATTGGTTGACATTAGAGCCAAGGATAAGGAGTGAAGAATGTATGAAAAGATTTTGTTCCCTGGCAATAAATTAATTATTCTGCTTTTATGGCACAAAGTGATGATTGGTTTAACATAGCACTGAGTGGAAAGAGGTTATTCTGAGTTTTATCTAAGATATTATGGAATGTCTTGAATAAATTATTTTCACACAGGTTTAAATATATATTTTGGGTTCAAGTATTTCCTATAAGCCATACCGTTTTGGTTCACCCTCGATTCTGATATTGTAAGCTCTGTTGTAGCAAATAATCACCCATGCTTTGGCTACTCCTTCTTGCTTCGGCTGCCAGTAGTCTGGTTGAGCTTGACAAAGCAACAGCGCACTGCAACGGGATTGACTTAAGAGGCTTAACAATTAAGGAAGTACACCTTCACTACTTGACGGGTAGACTGACGGTGGAGAAGGTGACAGAGTGCTACTTAAAAAGAATCCATGCCTTGAATCCATCCTTGAATGCGGTTATTTCAACAAACCCAGATGCCAAATCAGATGCAATCAAATTGGATTTAAAAATGGAGAGAGGGGAATGGGGTTCCTTATATGGAATCCCAATCCTTGTTAAGGACAACATTGCTGTTGATGGCATGCAAACAACAGCAGGCACACTTTTCCTTAAGGATATCTTCCCAAAGCAAGAAGCAATTGCAGTCCAGAGACTTCGCAAGCATGGTGCCATCATTCTAGGAAAAACCAATCTATCTGAGCTATCAGGGTAAGACTATAAACTAAATGCTAACAACCAGACTGCTATTCCCTGATGCCAGCGATGGGTTTAGTTTTGCTGGTGGCCAGACAAAGAACCCATACAACTTGACAAGTGATATTTTTGGTTCAAGTTCAGGCTCAGCTGCAGCAGTGGCAGCCAATCTGGCCATGGCTGCTCTGGGAACGGAGACAGAGGGATCGTTAATAGCACCGTCTTCTGTCACTTCCCTCTTTTGTTTCAAGCCAACTTATAACCTCACTCTCTCCCATGGTACAGTACCTTTGGCTAGAATATTGGATACTGTAAGTATATCAAACTACTATTAATCTTTAGATTGGGGTTATTGCTCGTACAGCTTCAGATACTGCCATCCTTGCCCGGGCCTTAACTTCGAATCCATCGCTTGGAAATCAAAATATAGGTTTAAGAGTAAGAAATTAAATGATTTGATTTAATGTGCAGGGAATTCGAGTTGGCGTCCTTGAAGACTACTTCAGTGATCCTATTGCCCAGACACATGCTAATCTAATCCATCTCAGCCTTACCCATCTGGAAAGCATGGGAATTACCCTTTTAAGGGATATATCTTTTCAATACCAAGCTGATTACAGATATCCAAGTAAGGATTTAGTTGACTTCTAATTATCTAGTCATTAGGGGTATGCTCTGTGAATTTGGACAGCAGATGGATGAGTATTTAAAGAATGGCACTTACCGCCGGTGCTCAGCCAATCCCAAGATCCAGAATGTGACATCAATAATGCAGTGGTATAAAAACTATCCAGCATCCAAAAACTACACTCTAGCTGCCTTGAATGCCTCCATGTCGGACAGTTGTAAAAGTGAGCCTGCATTCTCTCTGCCGAAGCACCGGCACAATATGCAATCCAGTCTCGCCCAATTCTTCACTCGCCGTAACTTACAGGCTATCCTTGTACCAAGCCACCCCGACTTATCAGCCTTCACCCCTGCCAATATTGCTGGCTACCCCACCATCAACCTTCCAATCGGTTTCAACAGCGATGGATCATCAGCTGGCATCACCCTGTACGGCCCCGCCAACTCCGACTCCCTCCTGTTGAAGTTAGCCCAAGCTTTTGATTCTCAAGCCTACCGCCCTAAATTCCTGGTCTGACAGGTTGATTCAATCATCACGAGCAGTTTTTAGATTAAAAAACCATTCTTTCAGATCTTAAAAATCTTATTTCCAAGGTAACGAAAATTCTTTTATAAACCAAACTCGGGATAGTCGACTATTAGTTAAAGCGAGGGGTTTGGGTTCCATAAAGTTTACCCAAGAAATAGACCCCTTTTTATCAGCAACAGTGGCCATGTCGACACTATAGCAAAGTGATGACCCGGTTTTACATAGTCGTCTCTTGGATGTCAACACTTTTTTAATTAACGGCACACTTTACCCTGAGCATTTTTAATATAAAAAATAATTTTAAATATAATATTATACTAGAATGACCCAAGAGAGTCTAAAAAAGTAATAAAAAATACCACAAGAAATAAGAAAAGGAGATATAAACAAGTATTTTTCAATTTAATATGTAAATTACAGTCTTTATTATAAAATTATTTTTTATTCCTATAAAAATTAAAATCCCTGTCAGAAAATCTACAGACCATGGTATTTTATCATCCACCAGCTGATATCCTAAGACTTCTAACATTAGGAAAGTACAGAGAATCTGTGACTTTGACGTAACCTTTGGCCCAGAATATTTGTTGTCATCAGAAGTAGAAAGTCTGATAAGGCTCCAAGGATTTGGGACAGTTCTTCCTACTTCTGGATATAGGTTCATAGTTGTCCCTATATTTTACTATAGATAATTATACTATATAACAACAGTATCATCTTTTTCTCTCCACTAATAAAACTTAAGAGAGGATCATGCTAAGGAAATAGGACTTGGATCAATAATCAAGTCAATAAGGAATTATCAGTCTTTTATTTTAATGGACTGGCTTTAAGGCAGCCTGTCTGCACATGTGCTATCCAAGTTAGCTTACAACACTAGAAGAGACTGAAGTAGCATTATGATAACATAGCAGGAGGTCCAGCCTTTTTGGGGTGGTTTTAAAGGAAGGCTTGCTTGATATCTTCCACAGATTGGTATCCTTTCTGTCTACCTGGGCCACTTCCAGGGCTAGCTAGCCAGCAGTTGGCTACTAGTTCACAGAGATAATTGTTTCACTTAATCAGAGCTACTCTAATGCAATAGGCTTGAAGCTTTTTTATCCTAGAGTATTTGGCCTGATGGCCCAGTCCATTTTGGACTCTTCTAGAAGTGTTTCCAATGCAGCCCATGTGATGGCCCTTGTTCTAGGATATAATTAAAGGTTAGAATAGTAATTATTATGAGAAGCATGTTTGAGGTGGTTGTTGAGGTGGACTAATGAATGAGTAGTATTTGCATGTTCCATTAATTAATTGCAATACATGGAATTGTTAATTCCAGGATATGATTTGGTCATTGATTCATTGATCCTGCAGCCTGCGGCTCACATTGTTCTATTGAAACTGTCCCAAAGAGTGATTGTCAGCTGGCCCATGATAATTGGTTGAATCTGTTAATTAGTCAATATCCCAAAATACTGACAATCCCAATGAGACAAAAATAAATATATTTAATATATAATAATAACTACAAAATATAAGAAAATTCTAATTTTAATTTGTTATCCTTTATATAAGCACAAATGAAATTATCTCATACCTTAAAGATAAATTAACAAAAATATAAGATATTTATAAAACCACATTGAAACTGTATCTTAAACTTACCATTTATACCTAAAAAATTTTTTACTATCCAAAAAATAAAGTAAACATTAAAATTTAAAAGTAAAAAATATACAGGCAAAGCAAAGCAAGCTGTATTGGGCTAAAAAAGCCGTCAGCAAGAGCAGTGGTAACATCTTTGAGGTACTTCTTGATCTCAGCCACCTTGTGCTTCTTCTTGACCACTTTTTGGACGTCCTCCTGGTAGTCCTGCTCCTTGGACTTCCTCTTTTTGGGGGCCACTGTTGAGCAACTTGGGTTATTGCTGGTATGTTCAAAGCTACAGATAGATGTTACCCTTGCCAATGTACTCTACCTAATCCTATGCAAGAGCACTACAGACTACAATAGAATAGAACTTTGAAAATAATTACGTTTATTGAAACTGGAGTACAATCTAGCCAGCAGCTGCAATCTATCCATGTGTAACTAAGAACTTGTTATCATCCTTTCAGGCGTTTGTATCAATATATACTGCAAAAACCCTTGCTCTTGTCCTTTTAGACAGTTCTCAGTGACTACCTTTGCAATAGGTCCATCTTTTCTGGATGTGCTTATCCTTATTGGCTGTCCTTGGCACATGTGTTGCTACTGGCCTTAGAAGGAGTACATGGCACTTCAGCTACAGCCTACGCTCTTCTTGAGCTAGCCTACTATCATTTATCAATTGGCTGTATCTTATATGCCTTTATTGCGCTGGGAAACTACGCCGTATTTAGTTGACACTTATAAATGATCCTTAATCTGTCCTCCAACATTGGAAGGTAGAATTCCAATATTTCATTTGTAGGGCTTAATTAGTGATCCTTTTTTGGCTGGTGAGCCTTCTGCTTATTAATGCAACAGGTTGAATTGGGAATTATATGCCATATAATAGCAGACTTAATCCAATATTGACTTGTAGATTATCCGCTGTGTAATGCTGACCCAAACCAATAAGGAACCAGATTATACGCCGTGCAATGCTGATCCAAACTTGGTATTTCTTAGCCATATGTGCATCACTTGTTTGATATACTCAGATACGTCCATCAGGTTGGGTGAACTGAGTTGCTACAACGTCCAGTAGGATGGAATGAGCAATATACAATTGATGATTACATGATTACACACCACATAATCAGTGATAACCATTATATTGGCTAATGTTTATACAGTGTATAATGCTAATATCAATTATAATAAACTAGTAATTATATGGCATACAGTAGTTTTAAAAGCTATGGTGACAAGCAAAAATACTTCAGATTTAAACAAAATGATTTCAGATTTAAACAAAATCCAAGTTGCGCAAGATTCAGGATTCAATTAATTTAAATATTTTTGGCTAATAAATGAACTGTCAAACTAAAAATGAAATTTCACTAACCCATTATACAAAATTAAAGCAAACATCAAGTAGTGTAGTTCAAACCACAAACAAAATGAACTGACACAAAAAGTGAAATGGATGGATGCTATTCCAGAGTATATTATAATCCAAGCAGGATTGATATGAGGCACCAACAGAAGGACCAAAATGAAACAAAATTGGAGCAATCTAGAAGCAGTAGGACACGCCATTTTGAAAACAGCAACTCAAAAAACGCCATCTCAAAATACGGCATCTTGAATTTTGCTATCTCAATTTACTAGTAAAAACGCCATTTTGATTTACGGCATTTCAACTAAGAAAAAACATTTTTAAAATTTTAGATTTTTTGAACTCCAAAAGCTACCCAAAAAATTCTCAAAAAATAAAATTCAAAAAACATTTCTAGGCTTAAAAAAGCCTCAGAATTTCAAATCTGCAATAAAAAATGGGGTCTATTAGTAGCAACAAGGTTGCGTAAAGACCAAATGTTAAAATATCCCAAAAATAACTATTTTCATTGATTTTAACTACAAACTATACTTTGAAACAAGCATAGAACTGTACCAAATACTAAATAAAACTAAAATAATGATAAAAGTAAAGGGAAAAAGAGAGAAGATAGAGTGGTGTTTATTGAGGAAGGATCATACATTGGTTGAAAGAGCAACTGAGATAGCTTGGAGATTCTCAAGCTTGCTATCCTTGGGATAGTAGGCAAGGACCACCTTGCTAATCTCTGTATACTTTTTCACCGCTTTGGTTTTCTTGGGGGGATCATCCTTGGTCTTCATGCCTGTTTTAAAGAGGCGGGCAGAGATGGCCTGCTGAGTCTTGAGATGGACCATGATTTTGTTGAACTTGGGCTTCTGAACCCAAACCCTTGTGGCAAATTGACTATGCCACCCTTCAAGAGAAGAGGTGGTCTTGATTAGGCCATCCTTTACCTGCTTAAAGCAGTTCCACTGGATTAATCACTGCCTTTTCTGATGCAGTGTGCTCCTTGAAACACTCCAACCCATTGGGTTTCAAAATACTCTATGAATGGAGCAAAGGCTGCCTGGTTGGCAATAATGTAGGGATGGCGGAGGAGGGTGTCGTAGAAGGCATTGGTTTCCTCCTTCTGCACAAGGGCAAGGGCAGCAAAGCATTTGAACACGTCCTTTGCTTCCTTTGTGCCTTCAGTATAGACCAGCTCATGAAGTGCAGAGCACTTTTGAAGGCGGCGGCAGAGTGCCTGCCAAAAGTGAAAGTAGCATCCCTGAGGGGAGCTCTTGAAGACTCTAATAAAAGCATTGGCCTGAGCCTGCTCAAAATCTACTATCAGGTATTCATGGTATGGAAGGCTTTTGGGCTTTTTTTATGGGGGTGGCTTCCTCTGACTGGGCCTTTTTCTTGCGCCCTCTAGTCTCCTTTGGCTCCTCTTCAATAGTTGGAAGGATCTCATCCAACTTAGCCTTTAATATTGTTAGAGCCCGGACATAGGTTTCCTGCTTCTTATTTGGGAGGAAAAAGAAGACCAGGGGAAGAACAAGATTGCCAACCTGCCCATGGATATTCCAAAGCTGGCTAAAGAGCTTTGGGCAGGTTGAGAACGTTCCATCTGCAAGCCAGGTCTTGCATTTTAAAAGGTTGCAAAGATCCTGGGAGGTAGCAAAGCAGATGATCCGCTCTGGGGCATGTTGCCCATCATTGTGAAGGATAAATCTCTCTTTGTGCTGTGAAAGCTTTTGCTCTTAAGTTAAAATCAAATGGCCAATTGATGTAGCACTGACGCCTTCAGTGCTCAGAGCATATCTCTGGTCAGTGAGATATCTCTGAAGTTTTGAGGCGCCACCAACAGTTGCCAGTTGGGTATCATTTAGATTAATGAGTGCATCATTTATGACCTCAGTTGCAGTTTGGTCTTTGGTGGTTGGTATGAACTGGCAAAGAAACCAGCAGATCAGTTGATACAGTGGATCAAAGGGCTTGGCACAGTCATGCCCAATAGTCAGGGCTTTAAAACAAATGAACCCATAAGTGGTGAGTCTAGCTGGACAGCCAACGTTAACACATTTGAAGTGATGCTGACAGATGGTCTTCTTCTTGTTGTTGCAGCTGAAGCTGTAGCCCTTGTAGACAAAGCCAACACCCCCTTTCTTTGTCATAATTGGATAGCTGACAGGGTATGTGGTGGGCACAGCAAATGTGCCATTTCTGTTGCATACATTATGGATGGTACTAAGATCCCAGAGCTCAATTGGCTCATCTGCAGGAGCACCAGGCTCAGGCTCCTGCTCTTCTTCATCCTCAGGCTCTGAAGTGGGGTCAGAGTGACGGTTAAAGTTGAATAACTTCTCTTGAGGGTCTTATGGGGAGTAAACAAAATGAGAATGGGGAGGGGTTGGGCTTGTTTCCTCAGGCTCTGGTGAGGGCGTAGGGGTCTTGGGGGGAGCTTTACCCTTAGCAGGCTGCTTTTTAGGGGTAGTTTTGGCCTTTTTGGCCTTTGGAGGAGTGGTCTTGGACTTTGAGGCCTTGGAGGCCTTGGACGCAGCTTTGGTGGTAGGCTTGGGAGGCATCTAAAAGTGAATTAGTATCAAAATATGAGCAAATTGGGGGTTGTTTTTAAAGAGAAAAACAAGAATGTTTTTAATATAAAAGTATCAATTTTTTTACATAGAATTGTAGAGGAGATCAAATTATATATACTATCAAAATTTCAATGTTTTTTTTGAAAAAATATTTTTTATTAGTAACGCAAGTAGGCAAAACTTTGAGTTTTGACTGAAAACTTGCTCTCAAGATGGCGTTTTTGAAGTGACGTAATTGAGGTGTCGTAGCTCAAAAACATAGTGTTTTTGACCATTTTTTATATTAAATTAAGAAATCTACAGTGGAGCTACCTCAACCAGGCCAAAGAGTAAAGCTTGAATTTCTCAAAAACTAGCTTATACAACTACGGTTAAAAAGTACCCAGTTGTTTAGAGGAGATAAAAAAATATATATTTGCAAATTTTCATATGTTTTCTTACATTTTTTGCTTAAGTGGGTTTAGATGTGAAACTACTTTTGAAAAGTGGAAAGCAAGAATTGCGGTGGGGGAATTGATATAGCGTAGCCTGGTGTCATATGTAATTTCCCCTTATTTTCCCCTATCCATTGTGCGCCTTGAATCAATTAGTTGATGTGAAACTTGGTGGAATTTGAAGTGATGTAAATCAAAATAGCGTAATCACCCTCTTCTATATTAAAATCACTATTAAAATATTTTATTGATGAAACCCTTATCAGTGTATACATATATAATAAAGTTATAAGTTACATATAACAAACTGGTTTTTTTACCCAGCAATGATAATCACTAGAAAAACTATCATAGTGGCGTCTTTTTAGGTTGTTTCTTTTATAAGTGTCTTAGATTAATACTATAGGAACATCTTCTGGCACTATACCACAGGCTTTATTTTAGTTTGGGTATAAAATTATTTTAGTTTAAGATAAATGGCGTAATTTGAAATGACGTAAAGTTGAGATGGCGTAAACACACCCCACACTAAGTGTTTTCATATGTAAATAAAAATAGCAAAATAAGATTTAATTAATCTGACTCAAAGTGACGGAATTGAGGTGGCGTAAATTTGAGATGCTGTATTTTAAAAGTATATGTAAATTTTAACTATTTTATTGTTTTTTTTATTTTTTGTGATTCAAAATCACTAACACAAAAAATGCCATCTTGGATTTAATTTGAGATGGCGTTTTTTGAGATGCTGTTTTTGAAATGGCGTGTCCTACCCTAGAAGCAAGATTCCACAAGCACAAAACAAAATGAACTCACACAAGATGTGTAGTATGAGCAGCCTAAAATAGAAAAATAACAGTATAACATCCAATCAACAGCTATCCAATCTAGGAAAAAGGCATTTTATTCATTTTCATGGCTCCTGATTTATGTATAATGGTCTTGAGAACTTTCCAAATATAGACTTGTGATTACAATAAAAATAAATTATTATTTTTTAAAATTTCTACTTTTAGTGATTTTATCCTAGGTTTTATTTCAATATGGTTTTTAATAGCAACATCTTCAACCGCACCAGCAGCCAAGCCAGCTTCAATGGAGGCAAGGCCAGAACGTGGAGGCACCTGTTTACACTCAAGCCTTTGAGGCGGGTAACAAGGAAATTGACCTGTTACTGTCCCCTGACCCATATGGCTTTGACTTGTTTGAGAGTCACTTAGCATCTAGCTCTGCCATTGCTCCCACATCCACCCCTGCACAAGCTGCCCGTCAACCAACCAATCAGGATGGCAACCTTGATTTAGAACAACTTCCTGCCACTGCCCAACCCTCCCCCCTCAGCCAATCAGGAATCAGCTCCTGCCGCCCAGCGCCCCAAACGCAAAATAATCACTGCCCAAATTCTTCACAAAATTTTGGTACTCAACCTGCAGGGTCTGTCCTGGGATCAGATAGCCAGCCAATTACAATTCACAAGGGCTACTGTCATGCAGGAATTCAACAACCTGATGAATAAGGGAGATCTGATTGGGACAGCCAAGAAGCCAAAGAAGGCCACAGAATCCCAGATCAATGAGGCATACCTAATAATGCTTGACCTCCTCCAGCGGGACCCCAAGTTTCCCTTGACCCAGGTCTGGAAGCAACTTGCGCACCATGACATTTGGATGTCTGAGCGCATGGTGCAGCTCTGGATGCACAGAAAGGTGGCTTCAATTAGGGTTCTTACAAATTTTGCTGGCGACCAATGGGATGGCGCTGAGGATTCCCCATATGACACCACAATCAAATCAACCCTGGTCAGATGCTTGACAAGTCTAACAGATAACATCATGTTTGTCTTTTACTACAAGTTATCAATTGCATTTGACAATTTTGGTGAGCAAGAAAAAGCCGCCACCAAGAATGGAAGGAAGAAGGTCAAGAAGGGGACATTGATTGGTGCACTTCTGGCTGTTTCAGCCAAGGGTTTTGTCTACTATTGGACAAACCCTGATTTCATCAATGGGTACTCATACGGCCACATCCTTGGTGGATTGCTCAACTCCTGGGATGGCTTGAATTCCAAATATTGGGTTTTCAAGAGCCACCAGATGGAGGGAAGCTCCACTGCCCTTGAGGCCATCCAGGAACGCGGGCACCAGGCCTCCGTGTACCCAGCTGGTCATGCCAACGTCCATCTGGCAGATGTTGTGTTTTTTAATATTGAAGATACACTCTGGGAGCGCCGCCCTCAGGCTTTCAACAACCTCTATCTTGGGGTCCTTTATCACAATTTTCTCTTTGGTCACCAAATGATGGCTGACTTGTTTGTGCAAATGGTTTTCCATGTGAACATGGGCAACCAATCACACAAGGATAAGCGCCTTCCACCCTGTGCCACAGCCACCTACCAGCCCATCCAGCCAATGACTGATGAGGAGTACAATGAGCGGTATATGGCGGCCATCACATGCAATCCTCCTGCCTCCACCCCCCACCAACACCCCCACCCTCAAACCCAATCCATCCAATCCCAGACCCCCCAGGCCAGCACTGCCTCTACATCTTCCTTCCCGCGCCATTCTGCCTACTAGGCATCACTCTTCCCTGCCTCAATAAACCCCCTGGTCTCAAAAAATTTCTATTTATATTCTCTTTATTTTGAATTTCAATTGTTTGTGTTCTCTTTGTTTATAGTTGGCTATATTCTTTATGTTCAGCTTATTTCTATAAAATCATACATTTACTATGTTGTGTATCTAGATCCTAAACACAGTTATTTTTAGCACCCAAACACATCCCCTTGTGAAAATATTAACAACAATTTGGTGATCAACTGAATTTAAATTAGAAAATTATAGGTTAATTGTATTTAGATAAAGTTGTTACTTATCCAAATTCAAAACCTTAATGATAAACTTTAAGCCAATCAGGAGCCAAGTGAAAAAGTGATTGTTGTGACATAAAGGGTCATTCAATAATTCTTTGGTGCATGTGCGCTAATTAATATAATTGGCAGGATGTTTTGCCATTGAGCGCCATTGCCGCTGTGGCAAGTTGTTGGTGGACTAGTGCCCAATCAGCTGCTGGGTTAGCACTAGTCCATCAACAACTTGCCACAGCAGCAATGGCGTACAATGGCAAAACATCCAGCTAATCATATTAATTAGCGCACATGCACCAAAGAGTTATTGAATGACCCTTTATGTCACAACAAATCACTTTATCACTTGGCTCCTGATTGGCTTAAAGTTTATCATTAGGGTTTTGAATCTGGATCAGTAACAACTTTATCTAAAAACAGTTAACACTATAATTTCCTAATTCAAATTTAGCTGATCACCAAATTGTTGTTACTATTTTCACAAGGGGCTATGTCAAGCGCCAAAACCAATATGGTAATCAAGGAAACAATGCCAACACAAAGCAAACAACACATATTGAGATGAGTGCAAAGCATATACACAATGGGTAAAAAGATGGGATAATGTAGTAAATGGGAAAACAAAAAGGAATAAACAAAGAGGCAACAGTATCAAAATAATACAGAATTTATTGGGGCAAAAGCTATAAAAAAATATTAAAAGGTTAGTAAAAAATCAATGAGAGAATTTGAAAAGCTTCTGAAGGACCTCAACTTGGCAATTGCCAAAATAAAGGACATTGACTGCAAGGTCAAAGCAAAAGTAAAGTCCGCCGTTCTTACAGGGGCAAAATTGAAAAGGTGTCTGCCAAGTCACTCATGGCCAAGATGACAGACACCCACAAAATAACAATTGAGTGTCTTCTTAATGTTCAAAAAACTGTGGTTGAGGGCCTCCAGTTCAAGGCATACAATCTTTCCGCGCTGTCTGCCTGGGTTGATGACCTGGAGATGTATGAACATCTCAAACCTGCCAAGCGTGCCAGGGCAGAGGATACCAAATTGCCCGCACAACTGCTTGCGCCAAGAATGGCAAAACTGGCTGAAGCCGTTGGCAAGGAAGAAACCAAAGATGGTAACCTAAAAAAGTATAACTAATAAAAATTTCTAAATACTTATCTTTTTTTAGAAGATGTTGATGGTGAACTCCGCCGGGTCCTGGTTCCTTTTGTCCCCCCACCTTCTACTCCAACTACACCACTAATGTGGCCAAACAGCTTTTCTTGTCCCCCCTGCCTGCAAGAGCTTGAAGACAGGATCCATGGTACATTCCCAATGTCCAGGGAGGCATTGACTGGGATTTTTCATGGTGAGGGGGCATCTTAGTGGGCAGTTACTGCCTACAAGGATGCCCAACTGGTCCGCCTGGACCCAGTTAACCTCAGTGGAGTTTATTGTGTAAACTCCATTGAGCTTGTTTGGGATATCCTGGCAACACTCTCATTCAAGAATATACCAGAGATGGGCCAGGATCATGCGGATGATTGCTTCTGCTACCCCATGGAGCATACCATCTCTTACCTGTTGGAGAACTTTGGGCACGCGGTGTCAAAATTGGCTGTTGCAGACGCAACAGCCGTAAAGAAGACAAAAATCCTCCTGGCGGACTTTGGGCTGGCCTGGAGTGCCAACAAGATGGGGGTCCCTGCAGCTATGGAGCTGAACTTTGCTAAAACCAAGCACAAGAAGAATATTAGCAATGTATACAAAAAATTGTGCAAGTTTACAGAAGCCTTTGCTGGACAAAGGCTTCACCTTGTTGTTTACCTTGGGTATCTTTTCTTATTTAGGATGAGCGCCAGTGTAGAGAACCTTTACAGGGTCCTTCTTGGGGTTGACAAGGCCAGGCTCTCACTGGACGGGAGGAAGGTTTCCCCTGGGTATGACTTGGTGGATCATGTCATCCAGGACGCCCTGGTCCTGCCTGGCATCTTTGGGTTTGCAGCCCACCAGAAAAGCTGCTCCATCATTCCCACCTCACCATCCTTCCTTTTACCAGCAGGCGCAAATAATTTAATACAGGTGTATCCACTGTCCACAGTGTGGCGGTGGAGGTTGTGCACCACCTCCATTGCGGGGTGGGTACATACTGCTGAACTCATTATAGGTGCACTTAATTTTATCTCTATATCAATAAATATATTTATAATCTACTATATTTTTATATTATAAATAATTGTTCAAATAATATTTTAGCAAACAAGATTTGCAAAATATATTGCAGAAATGGGTTTCATAAAAGTATAAAATAATACAGTAATAAAGTAAATTTCAACCTTACAATTTACGTTTAATTTTTATAAGACTATTTTATATGTATTTGAAAAAAGTGATATAAATATATTTGTGTAATCCAGTATCAAGTGTTTGGGATAACCTCATATGGCATATTAAATAATATATAATAAAATAAATAAATTATGTACATCTATTAATGGTACTTCTGAATGTGATTGCGGGTGTGGAACCATCTAAATATAAAATGATAATCAATAAATCTTGAATAGTAAATTAGAGAATATAAAAAAGTTGGAAACACTAAGCCTTTAATTGATTGGCTGTTTGGCTAGGCATGCAGGGATGAACAAATCAGCGTGGCCATAGAATTTGGCCACAGTATCAGCTGGGAGGGTATGGATCCTGGCCTGCAGCAAATCAAACAGGTCCTTGGTCCCTGTTTGAGTTCCTTGCTTGACAACTTGCTTGAGCCACCCAAAGACTTCCTCAATGGGATTTAGGAAGGGCAAATAGGCAGGGAGGAAGAGAAGGCACAAATTTTCTGTGGCCAATTTCTGGGGGCCCACTGCAATGCTGGTGTCAATTGATGGAAATTCTTCAAGAATATCTGCCACCTTGTGGAGACCAACATTGTCCAATACAATTACGTTGGTGAAGCCCAGGCTTGTGCGCCTCAGGTGCTCCTGGACCATTTTTGGAGAAATGATAGGAAGGTCTGGCTATTGTGGGAGCCTAGTATCATTTGGTACAGCTTGACCCACTTTGGACCAAGGAGAGCCACCATTGAGTATGCTGTAGCGCGGACTGCAGCATGCCAAGCTATCCTGTCAGGGAGCCTTTGGGGACATACCCATACCCATTGTGCATTGACGAGGCAAATGCTAATTTGTTGATATAATAGAATTGCACCGTCCTCTTGGCTTTGAGGGCAGTGTACGCCTCAGCGTAATTTTTCCGGGTCTCAATATTGGCTGGGCTGTTTCTGTTGTTGGGAGATACCCCGAGCTTTATCCAGGAAAAGCATATCCCCTTGAGCAGATGGTAGTTAAAGGAAATTAAGGCCTCAACCCCAAAAGCAGACTTGACCATGGCCTGTATGTTTGCCAGTTCAAGATGGCAATCTTGGGTTATCACTGGCGGATTGCCCATTTGTGCTCCTCGGTGAGTATGGTAGAAACACACAAGGATTTCTCCGCGGCAAGAACTTGGCCAGTATCAATCAACTTGTTGAAGGTCTTTGAGGTGTACTTGGGATCCACCCCAACAAGAGCCGCAACTGCCTTGTAATCACCAGATTCTCACATGAGCCGGAGAAGGATGATGCACTTAATGTCAGGAATCTGCTTGTGAGCGGGCTTTTTAGAGGTGGGGATTGGCTTGTTGGTGTTGGGCACAACACAGAGCATGTGAACCTTAGTGTAAAAGCAGCAACTTTATTTAGCACTAACTGTCCTTCATTGGTTTGGTAGAACTTGGGCTCCTTGTCCTCCTCCTGATTGCCATCACTGACATAGGGCTTGTAGCTAGTATCAAGTACAGGCTTCACCTTCTCTAGCATGGCTGACGGGACCAACTCTTGCCGGTACATAACGTCAAACACATACAAAGTAAGTTCTACCTCCTTGTTTCTAACTGTTTTGGTAGTGGTAACCTTGGTGGGCTTCTGGGTCAGCTTTGGGACCCAAGGGTTTATGCTCTGCACCCTAGCAGCTTGTGCTCCTTGAACCAGCTGTGTCAGTGCAGCGTCACTATGGAACTCTCCTCTCCCGCCTCCCTCCTGAGTAGGCACTTGGGTCACACTAACTTTGTTCTTTGACCCGTGGGGGCAACTGTGAACACAACTGCAGCGCACAATGGGTGCAATGGTAGTCTGTTGCTGTGTTCCTTCCATTTTGAGAATTTAATAAAATATTAAATAAATTTCAATTATGTTTATCCCTATTTTTAATTTTTGCTTTTATATGAATATGGTTATTCAATTAAAGGGTTTCCCACCCAATATCCCAATTATAGATTTTTTTATTTCTTAGTTAGTTGTTTTTGGTTTTACCACACCCATTTTAGAATAGCCGAAAAAATTTCCACCCATTTTCCCATATTTTATGCCAAATTAAGCACCCAACACAATATTTTTAAAGTTTTTGTTTCAGATCTCGTGTCTTATTTTAGATACCTTGGTATCATTCTTGATTATAGCCCATTTCACAAGCTGATTGAGTGATTTTGTTTACATAGTGAGTTGCTATTGTGTTTTGTTTTTGGATTGAGTTTTGACACACCACGCTTAGATGAATTTTGTCACCAATTCACATAGTAAACATATGGGTCATTATTTTAGAGATTAGGCCATTTTCTAATGCACATGCTGCTCAAGTCGCAGCATAACACAGTTCAATTTTGAAAAAGTAACTAATTACACAATTTATATTTAAAACATTAATAACTCAATGAAAAATTAATATTTTTTCACACTGTAAACTATCAAAATGAAGCTAAGAATCTTATCTTTCTATTGGTGTAAAAATTTTAATATGTATACTATGCTCAATATTAAAGCAAAAGTAATTTAAAAGAGCATAATCCAGATTTTATTATATGATTATATCTAATGATATAAAGTAGATCACTTCAAAGCTAATAAATACTCTTTTTTGAATACACAACAGATGTTTTTTATTTGACAAAATTAAAGATAAGATTGAGAGCTTTATTTTCGCATTTTATTTTATTTAAAAAGCTCAATTCTCTAGGATTTTATGATAGTTTGAAGTTAGGATGTTTTTATCACTGTTTAGATTGATTCTAAGGTTCAAGTGAGCTTCGAACCTCAAATTGAGCATTCTTTAAATGGAATTCTTTAATATTTTATCATTTAAAAATATGCGGAAGAGTTACAATTAACTGAATACATCATTTTAATTGATTTGCATTGATTACAAAGAGGATATGATGTAATAATAATGCTTAGCTGCTTCACATATATCACTTGTGCATGAAAACTGGGTATTTAATTAATTTCTGCAAACATAAATTCAAGTTCAAACTATAATAAAAGCTATCACACCATTTCTTTCAGAATGGTGTCATTTAGCTTGGTATATAAGAGCTAAAGTACCACAGAGCTTCTAATCCAAATAACCCAATTCAAAGACCACATTCTGATCATAACTACTCCATCATTAAGGCACACATCAAAGATCTGACCTAATTACAGATTCAAAATACTACCATGTCCTCAGTTAAATTTACTTCTTCCATGCTACCCTTTTTTTCCTTGGGAGCTTCAACAAAAAGAGAGAGAATTGCAATGTTAAAAAAGGCATTCCTCTTTATTGCTGGTGATGATCTTGATAATTTCATCAAGCACTTCCTTACTCAAACTGAATTTGGGAAAGCTCAGTTCTTGCCAACTATTCAAAATCAAAAAGGCAATGAGTTCATTGAAAACTTAAAGGATCTCATGAAATCTTCTCCCCAAAAACATATCCCAGCCTTGCGATCTCTGGTTACTTCCAGTTACTCTTTAAAAGAGCTTAATGATATGGGGTTTAATATAACCAAAAGTGAGTTTGAATACTCAAGAAAAATAAATAAAAATAAAAATGTAAGCTTAAACAAAAAAAGCCAAAAAAATAATAACTATTCATTAAAAAAAGAAATAACTAAAAAAATAATTAAAAAATTGCTGGAAAATTCTTTTGAAACAAGCCAGTTTACAAAAAAAGTGCCTGAAAAAATTTATAAAGATATAGAAAAAGAGATGAGTAATTACTCAACTGAAATTAAATACTCTCTACTTAAAACAAAAAACAAATATATGAAAATATGAAAATAAAAAATGAAATTTCAGTTTCAATTTCCACTTACTATAAATTAATCCCTAAAAATATAATAAAAAGTAAAAAACAAACCGATATGTGCAATATTTGTAATTTAAAAAATTCACTAGAAAAAAAGAAGGAAGAATGTGAAAGTAAAAACTTACCATTACCAGAATCTATAGACAATGACTTAAAGACTATTAATCAGCACCAAGACTTTTATGTTCATCAAAATTGTGAATATAAAAAAGATATTAATGAACTAGATGATGAGTCTTGTGTTGCAGTTATAGATTATAAAGAAAACTTAAAGGTTGGAGGTGGTCCAATTGAGACCAATAATTGTTTTTATTCAAAAAAACCAATCTCATTATTAGGGTTTGCATTAGTTTTTAAAGAAAACAATAAAATTAAATATGAATATTATGATTTTTTGTCTCAAATATTATCACATGATTCTTTATTTTCAGGTGAATGTCTAATAAGTCTTCTTAAATTAGATAGATTTAAAAAAATAAAAAATATAAAAGTATGGACAGATAATGGAAATCATTTTAGATCATATGAATTTTTATATTACTTATTTAAAGAGACACCTAAATATATTAAGGGTTCCATAAAATATAACCGTTTTGTTGAATGCCATGGAAAAAGCATTGTTGATGGTCACTTTGGTGTAATATCAAAAATTTTAAAGGAAAAAGAAAATGTACTTTATATTAACAACATTAATGATCTAAAAAATATTTGTGAGAAAGAAGAAAGAAGAAAAGAATTATACAATTCATCTTTAACTGGTTCAATTGTTTCCCAAAAAGCATTTTTTTATATTTATGAAAGGAAATTTAGGCCTATAAAAAGAGAGCTTGAAGTTAAAAATCTGCGCATTAATCTTTCATATTTGATGAAAGATGGGAAGTTATATACTTCACCTTTAACATTTGAAAGCTTCTCAGAATATTCTGAGATATTTTATCATTTGAAATCACGTGATGATACCAGAGAAACAAAAATATCAGAAGATGCTAGTAGTGTATTGGGGCAAGTTCATGAAGTAGGGCAGCTTACTAGAGGGTGTATTTTAAATAGAGTTATCAGTCTTTCAAAAACAACAACCTTTTTTTCTGAAACAAACTAAGAATATTTATGATGAGCCAAAGATAGGGTAATAGCATTTATAGCTTTGGGGCTGCTATTACTCTCCCATGCAACTCATCATAAATATTTTTGGTTTGTAGTAGCACTTAAGATATTTTCAGTAGTACTATAAGTTGCAATTTTCAATTATAAAATCAATGAATTATTTTTTAAAAAATCACCCAAGCCCAAGATCAATTAAATATTTGGGATTGATTATATTTTACTCTTTCTGAATAATTTGAATATGAATAATGTGATTAAGTTATAAAATAACCAATCTGGCGCCTAGGCATAACAAGAAAAATAATGTCCCATATGTACACCAAAAGTCAACTCACACCATTTTTTTGTGAATCCATGTATTTTGGATTATATTTTGAATGGTTTTGCTTTGCGCGTGAGTAATTTGTTGCAGTGTTGACCCATTTTGCCCATTAAAGCCAATAAACCCTGTTAACAGAGTGTATATTTTAACCTGAGAGTTGGATTTTGTTTAAATCTGAAATAATTTTGTTTAAATCTTAAGTATTTTTGCTTGTTGCCATAGCTTTTAAAACTACTGTATAATCACTACACATTGGAATGATGATCTGTGATAATACAGTGTATAATTGTTGCATCTATCATAATTAACTAACAATTAGATGGTGTATAACTGCCATATCTATTATAATCATTGGTGATTACATGGCTTATAATTACTACACTTAATAGAATATTGACTTAGTGATAATACAGTGTCTAACTGATAATGATCAGCATGCAATGATTAGCCTGATTATTTGTGATCAATCAGCCTAATCTCACAGCCACCCAGTTGGCCAGGTCATAAAACTTGTGAACAGTCTGGGCCTGCTCCTCCTGCAGCTTGGAGAAGAATTTGTTATACTTGGGGTTGGACCCAAACTTTACCTTCAGGTGCTTGTGCCACACTTCCAGGCTGGATGTGGTCTTCATCTCCCCTTGAGGCAGGCGCTCTGGCAGTTCCATGGCATTGTGGCCCCTCTTTTTTCTCTCCATGCAGTCACCTTCTTGCCTACCTGTTGCCGCTTGAAGCAATCAAGGTAGCCCTTAAAAATAGTGGAGTGCTTCTTGATATAAGAATCCTCCAGGAGGACCTCAAAGCCAAGCCCAGTATGCTCTGGCTGCACAAAATCCAAGGCAACAAACTGGGTCATGGCAAAGCAGCACTTCCCTTTACCATCATTGAGATACTTCTCAAAAAGCTCATTCTTGCTCTTGAGGTGTTTGATTAGGGCCTGCCTAAAATAAAAGAAGCAGTCCTGTAATTCTTCATTGAATGTGGCCTATAAAAGCTCTGAACTGAGCTTGCTCAAAGTCAAATATGATCACCTTTGGCCCAAGTGAGCACACATGAGCTAGCTGCTTAGCGGCTATGGTGGACTCATCCTTCTCAGCAGAGGAGGGATTTGCCCTTGTGGCTTGAGTGGGAGGGGGAGCTGGTTGGTGGGAAGGGAGCTCAAAGCATCCTGGACAATCTTGAAGGCTCTGGTATAGACTTCAGTCTTGGCACCAGGAAGAAGAAAGAATACAGGGGGGATGACCTGGTCATTAAACTGCCCATTCAGGACCCAAAGCTGCTTGAAGAGAGAGGGACAAGTAGCAAATGTGCCGTCACACATCCAGGTGGTAGCAGTGTTCAGCTGCTCCAGGTTTTGGGTTGTGACGTAGGCTACAATGCTATCCTTCACTTCCTGCCCATTGTCATGGAGCAGGAACATCTCACCATACCCTGTCTTCCTGAGGGCATCTGTGAGGATAAGGTCCTTGATGCTGGTGGCACTCTTTGCCAGGGGATTGGAGGCTTGACGCCTATCACTTACAAACTTGACCAACTGATTGTGAGTTGGAACCCTCTTCAAGTTGGTTGGGGAGAGGTACTTGCAAGCAAGCACAGCCAGCTGGATGGCAGAAAGATCTTTAGAGGTGGGCATCACCTGCACCAGATACCACTTGAGAAGGCGGGCTATGATGGTGTTGGGCATGATGCAGGTATGCTTGCCCTTGATGGTTTGGACCAGGTCCCAGCGCTCAGTGTTGAGCTGCACTGGGCAGGACCAGTCCTCACAAGTATAGTGGCAGCTCTTGAAGCCCCGTTTAGAGTTATTGAAAGAGAAGATATAATCATTTGCTACCATGGCTAGTCCCCCTTTGATAAGGTGGAAGGAACCTTGAACTTCCCATCAACATTACAGATATTGTGGGCCACAAGAGGGTCCCATGGGCCAGCAGGAGCATGGTGGAAGCCAGGGAAGTAATTGGGATGGGGCTTTGTATCATCCCCAGATGAACTTAAGGGGGGAGTTTGGTGGTGGGGGGAAGCAGAAGGGGGCTTATCTTGGTGCTCCTCATGTGCAGGAGAATTATCCTTGGGTGGGGTCTTTTTGGCCTGGCACCGCTTCTTGATTGGCTCCTTGTCTGAAGCCAAGTTGTAGAAAACTGTGGTTGGTAACTGAACCATCAGCTTCCTCTCCCCCAGTGGAGTGAACGGGGCTCTTCTTGGGAGAGGGCTCAGGGGAGGGCTTCAGGGAGGTCTTGGGAGTGGCCTTCTATGAGACAGGCTTCTTCTTGGTGGCTTTGGTGGGCCTAGAGGGATGCTTGGTTCCTTTGGGCTGCTTTGAGGTTTTTGTCCTAAAATAATAAGTAAAAGGGCTTAAATTAAAGCAATGTATTTAAAAAACAGAATAAAACAACTATAAAACATAACAAATAAAAATTAAACCTTGTATGGTTTTTATTGCCATTTAAAAGTTAAAAAATACTTGAATAATTTCTATTTTATTATAGTTTTAAATAACAAGTTATAAGTTAAGAGATTTAAGTAAAATTAATATGTTTATATAAATTTTATTTTAAAAATTAAAAAACATGAAAGGGAAAAGTTGAAAATACAACATATTAAAAAATCAGATGATTTTATTATGTAAAACATAAAGTTTTATATGTGAGAAATAAAAAGTGTTGACATTATGAGAACAATTTGTAAAAATGCTGAATTTTCACTGTTGATTAGAAAAAATGTAGACATTATTATTGACAATATTAACACTGTCAACATTCTTTTTGAAAATTTACTATGAAAAAAACATAGTACACTTAATTAAATTTAAGCAGGCTAGCAAATATTAACTGTTTCTGTGTATTTTTGCTCACATAATAAAATTAAAAAAACATATGAAAATAATTAAAAAAATAACCAAAGTTCTTTATTTCTTTATTAAAAATTATATTTGGGGGTGTTAATATGATAATTTACTATTGTGTATATTGAAAGTGTTAAGAAAGTTGTCTTCAGTAATGAAAAGGGTAAAGTGTTGACAACACCACTTACAACATTCTTTATAGGAGGTGATATATAAATTTAATCTTAACCAAACCACTCTAGTTTGCTTAACTCCACCCCAGTGGATGATCACAAGCAAGTAGACAAAAATTTCTGAATGTTGACATTATTTTTAATATTAAATTCTATAGTAACTTACATAGTAACTCACGTTTAAATTATTAGATTGCTGTTAGCCATCAATCCACTTAATATATTAAAGCCAGAATAAGTGCCACAGATATATTTATAAGATAAAAATTTCAATAATCAGCTATATGTACAATGCATTTTTCTATATATTAACTAAATAAAAAAATTTAAATGCACACTTATTTTCTTTGTTGTAGATGTTTCAGTCTTGTTATTGAAAATAAGTTTGGCTTAAAAAGTGTTTACATTGGCACTTTGACAATGTGAAAAAAAATTAAAAATAAACTGATTTTTATTTGTAAATTTAAAGTAAAAATCTGGTTAAATTTATTTTTTATTAAGGTTAATATTAAATTGTGTCAAAATGGCCACAATTTTGTTGTTTTTCTGGGTTTGCACCCCTGAATGCTTTAAAAAATGGGAATTAAGCTAGCACAACTAGCAAAAAACATAGGAGATTTCAAGTTTTGAGTCAACAGTGACCATGTTAACAAAGTGTTGACCTGGCCACTGTCAAAATTATTAGTGTTGACATGGGCGCTGTTGCTTTTTTATCAAGCGTTACCTGCTACACTGTTATCCTTTAAACAAAAAACAAAGATACCTCATTGGTTCCAATTCCACTATACAGACTACACACTCTGTTGTAGTTAAAGAAGTGTTGGGGACCCAAAGATAAACCTACAAGCAACCAGAAATACCAAAACCAAAATCACTGCTCCCTTATATCTATATGGTATACTTATTCTAAGCATCCACCAAAATTTCCCATGTTTAACAGGTGAACTGGGGTTGAAACAGCAGGAATGACCCCCAGGAAAGGTCATCACAAGAGACCCTATGCCACTCAAACCAACTTCCCCACAACTCAAGCTTCCAAAAAAGCAACTAAGCCCAGTAATGATCCCTAATCAGTGAACAGCTCAATCTAGCACTTGGCTCACTACAGGGATCAAGCCACCTCATCAGACCCAATCTATTAATTGTCACAAACATGCTCCTCTTAGATCAATCCCCCAAGCTATATATACACCACATCTCAATAAAGATAATTATCTAGTTCCCAAAAATTTCCTCCTGTAGCTTGATAATGCAGCACACTTGCAACACTAGTAAAGCTACTATAAATCATATTCAATTCAACCATCAAACACCTTCCAAAAATTACCTGGTAAAATTTAAGATTACCCAATTAAAGAAGGTATCAGTCCAATAGATTTAAATTTAAGGATTCTGGCAGATTAAATCTCAATATTCCAGATCTTTTAACCTTTCTTAAGCTTGCTCTCCCAAGAAGGGAAGTTAGATCAAGCGCCTGTTGGGACTTGATTTCAGAAGCCTCTTACTCCACCTTGGTTTTGGATGGAAAGCTGTGGTGGTAGGCTTGGTGGGCATTAACTGTTTATAAAGATGTTACAGCTTAGATACCATCTTGTCCTGCTCACACAGAAGCACAAAAGACATCTTAATATACCTGGTGTGGCCCCAAATCTCCCTGGTGATGCTTGTAGTAGTTCTCAAATACCCAGCACCATCTTCATCTCCCCATCTGCTGTGGCTTATTGCTTGTTCCATCAGTACCTGATCATAACCCCTCTGTGCTTATTGATGGCTGCCTCCAGAATCCACCAGAGCTTAGATCTCTCCAGGAAAGCCTCAACTCATTTCTACTCAACTATCTACATATTCTTGGGGGTAACCTCAGATCCCCAGCCATACTCCCCAGGGTCTAAAGAAGCAATCTCACCAAAACTTTTCTTGAAAAGGTTTCTGGCCCCCTATAGCCCAACCTGCCTAGCTCAGCATGGGTATGCTCATCTTTAGTAGATGCTCAAAATTAACCAAAGTGGTACCCCTGCACTTCCTCATCAACCAGCTTCTTATATGGGTTAAACTGAGCAAGCTTGATCTCCATAATGTTTAACTTTTAGCTAACCTATCTAACCCTTACCTTCTTCTTGCCATCCCCAGTTAGGCGTCCTTAGCTTCACCCAGGGATTTTTACAGGTATGAGGAACCTATCTTCACCCTAAATTAAATTACGCTTGTCTAAATTAAATTAGACTTGTCTAAATAAAGCTGTAGAATATTTAATACCCTGGTATAGCTGGCCCCTGTGTGAGAGGAGAAAGCAAGGAAAACTTCCCAGATGTCTATCTGTGCATTGATTGTCTAGTTTCAATAGAAAAAAGGGGGCAGGTGGAAAATGTCTGGGATCCAGTTTCAAGGGAGATGAGATTGAAAGCAATGGAGAATAGAAGTAGGTTGAAAGGCTATCAAGGTCAGACCCACAGGAGGCCCTGTTGTTAGCAGGTGTATGGTGTTCCCCAAAACCTGCACAGGCCCACGGAGGGAGTGGAGTTTAGGAGTCAAAATAGACAGAAGAGTAGCCTAACACATGTTGATGTGTGCCAGCACGTAGTATGTGAGGGTTGGTGATGCCTCTCTTCTTCTGCCTTGGGCTGCTTGGCTTGCTTGGAAAGATAGTTCCAAGTGAAGTGTGTCATAGTTAAAATTTTGCTTCTTGTATTGTAGAAAAAATACTTTGTGAGAAAACACTAGTCCCCCACCCACCCCACAGCCTGATGGTTCAAAGGACCAGATGCTGCATTTCTTAGGCTCAGATTTGAATCTTGTTTGTATAAGCACCCATAACCTGTACAAGATCCAGTTTTACCAGTCAATATCAAAACCAATGATGTAATATGTATCCATATTATTACGCTAATGTTATAAACCACTCCATTGGGTCTTCATTAAAATCCTCTTAAGGTTCAGTCAAAAGTAAGCATCTGGAAGGGGTAAATACTGGCTAATAATGCCCAAGCTGCTGTGTGGCCTTGGGAAAAAGGCCTGTAAACAGAAAAAATCTGAGGTCTTTTCTCCAAAGATAGCCAATGATTGTCTGCCCGTACCAGATACTAACCAACTCCCTAGATTCCTGATGCCAGGCTACAAATTTAAATACCCCTGTCCAAATATGGGACTGGAAAGAGGGTATTTGTACCCTGTCAAGCCAATGTCCCCCCTGATTGCCACCCAAATAATAAAGTTGGGTTGGATTTTTATCCACCCAGGATTTACTTTATCTGAGCCTAGTTTCCTGCTATCTCAACCACGTACCAGCAGGCTTTTCCCCCAGATACTATTTTCTCTGTTTTGTCAAAACTGCAGGCTCAACCCGCCAGCAAGGTTCCAACCAAGCAGATTTGTGACCTGCAATCCAATTATCCAGTCACTTGAAGCCAGACTAGGAAGTCAACTAAAATTACCAAATCCAAAAACATGATCAGATGATGATCCTTTATGGTGGATACCTTGTTTTGGCGCTTGAATCATTACCAGGATCAAGCCGCCCCCTTCTTTCATCCAGCCGTGTGATCACCAATCATGTTCCTGTTATCCTTGATTCACATGAACTATATAATCACTATCTCACAATAAATATTATTATCTATCTTCTAAATATTTTCCCTGTGTAACTCTGCTAAAACAGCACAGTTACAGCATTGGTAGCACAGGTATGTTCTCTATCCTACCTGATCTTAAAAAATTCCGCCTGTTGCCTGCACACGCCGCGGCCAACAAATTCTCAACATAATTATGTCTGGCCTCCCGCCCAACTGGACTCCGTACACTCCTGGTGCCAAGATAACCAATGGTTTTGCCCTATACCAAAACACAGTAATCCTGCTACCTGCCTTCAATGCCATGTCTGCACAAGGTTTCTTCCAGGCACCCTCTTCAATACCGCAACTAGCTGACAAAACCACCATGCCCGCCTATGTAGCTCAGAGACTAGGAAGCACCGCCTTGGAACCTTTTGTCAGGGCCAACAACACCGCCGCATGGATCCAGTCCGCCCAGAGCAAGCTGGCTCAGATGGAATGCCCACAGCAATTTTGGATTGCAGAAATTTCCATTTGTATGACCCATAAAGCTGACACCTGGTGCAACAAGTGGAATGAAGAGCACACTAACAAGAACTGGGATACTTTTAATCAAGACTTTCTGGCAAGATTTGTGCTTAATGATACAGTGCTCATGATCATTTGCTAAGTGAAGAACCTGACCAAGACAGGCACCATAAAAGAACTCACCCGCGCCTACAAGGAACTCTGTCCTCATGCACCATCTGACATGGCTTTTGACACCCCAGCCACACACCTCATGTACTACAATATTCTTAAGTCGCACGTGATGAGACATGTGAACCTAATTCAGGTGACCAACCTGCAAAGCCTGCACCAGTAAGCAGAAAAAGCGGAGCAGACATCCAACACACTTCACAAGGCACAAACTGGGAAACAAGAAAGACCCAAAGATTCCCATCCAGGCAGGCGCTCCTCTCAACCACCCCCTGGAGGCAATGGGAAAAAAACCAATCACAAACACACGGGTTCAAATGGGCATGGAATTGGAAATAATGGACAGTCAAACCATACCCATTTCCGTGTCACCACCACACAAGGCAACCAATATGAGGGAAAGCCTGGGGAGAGCACTAAACAAACCAAGCTCTCCCCATGTAACTCCTGACTTGCCCAATGATGAATACCAACCCAAGGATGTAGACCAATGTCCAATGATTCAAGTGCCCTTGGAGGACCTGGTACTGTACACTATTGCCAGAAATCCCAATAAATTGATGTCATATCCTTTCTGCTTTTGCAGTTACACAGGCTCAGCACTCCTGGACTTGGGCGCAGACCAAACCCTAGTTAACAGTAGCTTTGTGGATAAGTTCAAGCTGGCCACTAATTCTTTGCGGATTAAAAAAGTAGTCCTGGCTGACAAACACCACATTGCTGTGACAAAAGAAACAGCTGCCTTCTCTGTCATGCTTGAGAACCTTCACTCCACTATTCAAGGTCCTTTCATTGACTTTCCTAAGTTTGAAATTTTACTAGGACTAGACTGGTTACAAAAGAACAACCCTTTTGTAGACTGGGCAACCTCAGTGGTGACCATCAAGCATGAAGGTGTCAACCACCAGATCTACCCTGACTCTGTGGACCAACTGCTATGTGACCATGTTTTTGTATGTATCACAGAGATCCAGGACAAAAAGAAAGACCTGAAGTCAATTGACTGGGATTCCTGCCAGTACAAGATCATACACTTCAAAGACCACCAGGATACCTCCACGCCCCAGGACCTCAACATTGTGGCCTGCCATCCATAAATCTTTAAGGAAGCACTACCTGGGCTGCCCCCTGAGAAGCACATTCAGCACTCTATCCAACTCAAGGATGCTGTACCCAAGGCGCGCCCCATCTACAGGCTGACCCCAAATGAAGATAACGCCTTACGTGCCTACCTCAAGAAGGCATTGGAAAAAGGACTTATCTGCCCCTCACAGTCTCCCTTTAGGGCCTCCGTATTCTTTGTGGCTAAGAAGGACGGTACCTTATGTCTGGTCACAGACTACCACGCCCTGAACAAAGTTACCATCAAGAATTGTTACCCACTACCACTGATTGACAACCTCTTTATTGCCTTGGGAGGAGCCACAGTTTTCTCCAAGATTAATCTAACTGCAGACTACAATCAGATTTGTATCCAGGAGGAAGACATTCCTTAAACAACTTTCCACACTAAATACGGTTCTAAAAGGTGTGGTACTCAACTTTGGCATGACCAATGCCCTGTCCACCTTTGTAACCTTCATGAAAAAAGTGTTTTCGCCCCACATAGGCAAGCATGCCCTGGTGTACTTAGACAACATTATTGTCTACAGCCCCTCAGTGGAACAACACCACAAAGACCTAGAGGTAGTCTTTGCTACCTTGGCACAACACAAACTGCTGGCCAAGCCCTCCAAGTGCCAATTCTTCCATTAGCAACTATCCTTCTTGGGACACATAGTCTCAAAGGATGGCATCAAACCCAACAGTCAAAAGATACAGGCCATCTTCAAGGTGCCGCCACCTAAGGATAAGTTGGAACTCCACACCTTCTTGGGAATGGTGGCCTATGTACAATGTTTCATACCTGACTGTGGCGTCTTGACTGCCCCCTTATCTGCCATAAAAGGCGCCAAGTCTAAGTTTGTGTGGACCCCCCAACGTGACCTCTGTTTTAGACGCCTCAAGGAGAAACTCACAATGGCTCCTGTCCTACAATGCCCCAAACATGATGGGGAGTACCAAATGGAAACCAACACATCAGATGCATCCATTGGGGGAGACCTAAAAATCAAAAATAGTGTCAGTGACTTCCTGCCTGTAGCCTACAAATTGCAAAAATTGACAGATGGCAAGTGTTGATACCCTATCCATCTAAAGAACTGCTGGTTATTGTGCACTGCCTAGTCAAATGGCGTTGTTACCTGGAACGCCAGGAAGAATTCACAGCTTTAACCAATCACAAATCACTCATCTATTTCAAAACTCAAGCAAATCTGTTGCACCGCCAAGCGCGGTGGATGGAACTATTGGAGAGATTTAACATGCTCATCCAGTACAAGCCTGGGGCCAAGCTTGCCATGGTAAACGCCCTGTCCTGCCTGTATGTCTGTGCCTTAAGAGGAGAGAATAGAACAAACCCAGACTGGCCTCTCTTAGTGCTACAAACAAAGGACAAAGGGTTCCCCCTGGCACCACTGACATAACAAAAGAAACAGTCATCAAGAATGAACACTGTCACAAGTGACAAACTCCTATCAACTATAATAATCAAAGGACCTCAACTATGGGAGTCAAACCCTGGCATCTTGCAGGCCGCCATCCCGCAGGGCCAGCTGCCCACAGTTTTTGGGGATCAAATCAGGATTGGATTTGACTTTGGAGAATCTCCTGAAGTTTGATGAACCAAGGTTGCCTACAATGATGCCCCCCGCGCTAAGGGTTCCTGTTAACCCAACCAATCAACAGGCCGGGTTAGCCACAGACCCCAGAATGACCTGTGCCACATTGGAAGAAGAAACAAAGGTACCTTCCATAAGAAACAGGCCACCCAGAGATGACCCGTCCTGTGACCTGGTTGAAGAATTGGAGTGCTCTAGTTGCAAGTCAGCCAATGAAATAACCCCTTCAATTGTTGCCACCAAGGGCTGTGAGGACCTAGTAGAGGGGAAAACCCAGGCCATGAAAATCTTTGAAAGTTTTACCATGACAGATGGGCATACTTATACCCTGGGCCGCCAGGAAGATGCCCATTGCCATCCTTGCAATAAAGTGACATGAACCTTTGGTCCAACCAGATCATACCATACTTGTTATTAGTTTTATTTAATCTTCAATCTATTCCTTGCGGCCACGTCCCTGTGTCCATGTAACCCAAGAAACTGTGGACCAGCTGACCAAACTTTACCATCCACCAGGAGCTCCCTTTGGCCCAGTACATTTTACTGAGTACCCACCCAACCTGGCGTATTTGGAGTTTACTCTGGAGAAAATCCTTATCCACGACCCTGAAGCTAGAACCAGAGAGACTGAAGTCCTTTACAGAGAGGGTATCAAAATCATCTGGCCCCCTCTGTTATTCCAAGACAAGTATAATTTCCTGCCCACCTATTTAGTTCTAATGACGCCGCCCCACACCCTGCGGCCTGACTGCCTGCAAGATTCTGTTGCCACTGATGAATCTACCTGCACCCAAATATTTGGGGTGATGTATATCACCCTCACTGGGTTGATTGATTCCATGGTGCCTACAACCGGACCTTGGGCATTACTTGGAAAATTGTTATCTTATATTGTAAAGTTAGTCCCAATCCTGTGGTGGTCTCTCCCTGTAGGGCCCGCGGGCCGTCCGCCCACAAGTCCTCAGGAACCCCCTGCAGGTTGGATCCCTGAAAAACACCTTTTTGCTGACTTATACAGGACTCTTCACAGAAGAATGACTGAAGGCAAAACCATTCCCTATATCCCCACACACCAGCAAATTGACACCATCCTACTCTATCACAGAGACCTTGGACATACCAAGAGCCAAAACCTATATGAGTTTCTAAAACATAAAGCCTGGTGGCCAACCTTACACTGCAATGTCCAGGAAGTTCTAGACCAATGTGAGGTGTCTGAAAAGTTTTCCAAGAGCAAGACCCTGCCAAAGTCAGTACTTTCAATTTACACACAACTAACTTTCAAAGTATGGGCTCTTGACATTGTTGGTCCCATGCAAGGAAAACACAATGACAAGAAATACATCATCACCACTATTGACTTTGCAACAAGATGGCCAGTAGCCCAAGCAGTGAAGGCACACACCGGCAATGATGTTTGACAATTTATTAGCAAAGAGATAATCAGCAAGCTTGGAAAGCCAGAACTCCTGATAACCAATGGAGGCAAAGAATTGACCTATAAAGACACCAATGTATACCTCACCAAAAACGGGGTCAAGCACACTGTAACAACACCATACCATCCACAGGCTGATGGATACATGGAGCAGCTTAACGGTAGCCTTGTGCAAGCCTTAGCCAAACTCACCGCTGGGAGACCTGAAGACTGGTATAAGCAGCTACCAACTGCACTGCTTGTGTGTCAAACCCAAGTGAACAGATCCACCAAAAAAGCCTGTTTGAACTGGTATACAGCACACAGCCAAATATCATTCAAGCATTGACAGGCCCTAAACTGGGAATTCCAAGTGAAGTTTTTCCACACTCAGACCCTCAAGTAATAGAGGCCAACAGCAAGCAAACAGTCAAAGAAAATGAACCTCTGCAAAAGACATTTGTCTCCATCCGCAATAGACATGAAGTTGGGGACAAAGTATGAGTCATGAATGTTGACCAGAGCAAGTTACAACCTGAAAAAGTGGGGCCAGCAATCATTCAGAAGGTAAAAAACAATAACACTTACCTTGTTCAAGGGCTTGGCAAACATAAGCAAGACAAGACCCTACACCACTACTGCCTACAACCCTGCAAAACAAGACAGAAACAACAAGAAACCGCCCTGCTTACCACCAAACAACAACTGGTTCAATATGGCGCCTGGGCTCCTGAAAACCTCCCTGACAACCTGCCCCCAGAGGAGGCTGACCTTCAGCTAGGGGGGTGTCAAAACCGCAGGCTTAACCTGCCAACAAGGTTCCAACCAAGCAGGTTTGTGACCCGCAATCTGATTATCCGGTCACTCAAAGCCAGACTAGGAAGTCTACTCAAATTACCAAATCTAGCAACATGAACAGATGATGATTCTTTATGGTGGATACCTTGTTTTGGCGCTTGACTTATTACCAAGATCAAGCCACCCCCTTCTTCCATCCAGCCGTGTGATCACCAATCATGTTCCTGTTATCCTTGATTCACATGAACTATATAATCACTATCTCATAATAAAGATTATTATCTATCTTCTGAATATTTTTTCTGTGTAACTCTGCTAAAACAGCACAGTTATGACAGTTTTTTCTGAGGGCCCTGGCTAAAATTACACTGTTCCTAAGCTCACCCTTTCAACCTATCCTTTTCACAGAATATCCTCTCAATCCTGCCTAACAGATAGTCAAATTAGAGAATCATCCAAATAGACCCCCTTTCCACTACTAGAGAACTGAAGCGTGTCAACTGAGAACAAGTTTGGTCTACTATCTAACCCTGGTTGCTCAGAGAAAGACAGAGCTATTTGGAAGCCCACTCAGTACCTATGACTCCACAGCACACTCCTAAGCCTGACACCTGCAAGCTCCTGCTGTTGCTAATATAACCTCATTCACCCAATTTTTTGGAGTACTGTACATTCCATTGCAGGGCTGGTGGACTTGATGGTTCCAGCCACTGGCCCTGGATTCTTGCTGGGACTCTTGCTATATATTGGGTTATTAAGTTGGCTCTTATCCTGCTGTGAGCCTGGACCTCTAGCTCACCAATCCAGCCTGAGCTCATATGTGCCAGCCTCCTCCACACTACCTATATACCTGGAAGAGTGGTGGCTCCCCAGAGTAGAGATAGATTCAGTATCAAAGGCTTCATTAATGATTAATAATTAGAAGACTGGGATAGATTGGTTGATGTGACTGATCAAGCCGTTCAATGAATAACCTTGATTTTGATGCTTGATTGGCTTGCAATTGCAGCTTTGTTAGATCTGTTAAGATCTCTGATACAACCAGGATACCATTGTGAAGCTCTCTGGACAGACTGTTTCACTATCAATGGGACAGTTTTGTGAACTGCTGGCTGGTACTGAAACAGGTAGCTACACAGTGATCAAGTATCTTGCATATTGTGTATTCTTTTCTTGCTGGATATTACAGACCATTTGATAAGAAAAGTATACATATGCAAAGGTGTATCTGGATTCTGGGATATAACAGCATACTCCTTCCATAAGTACAGGTGCTGATAGTATCTCTGCCACTATTTTGCAGTTCAATTGGTATATAGCTTCACCCCCTCCTCCTAATAAACATATACTCTTACCTACCTGATATTTACTGGAACCAATCTCAGTTTTTTCTTGTAAAGAAGCTAAAGACTCAAGGGGTTAGAGTCAGCATTAAATACTCATAGTTAGGCTGAATATACTCCAACAAGCAAGCACAAGCATCAAGATTCAAAGGTGTCCCCAGGCTAGCTCACATCAGAAATGAAGAGCAACAACAGGAAGGATAGTGACAGCTGCTTTACGCTAATGTTTTTGATAGGAAAAGTTCTTTTACCAACTATCCAAAAATATGCTGTACATGAGCTTATTCTACTGTAGATCTCAAACCTGTTGAAAAAATGTGGGGTTGTCAAATTCTTTTTCATGAACTCATCAACTTAATGGGTTAACTTCCATCCCAGAACAGCTTAATTTTTTATATAAAAGGATAAAAAATCCAGCAAGTTGGGGAGTTTACGCAAAATAATTTCACAATCCTATATTTTTCCCAACAGGCTTTGAATCTACAATAATAAAAGTTGGAGTTGTTAGAGCATTCCCCTAACTAAGCACGGCCCTTGATTTATACTCTAGCTCCTATCCTGTTTGGCTTGGACTGGACTGCAGATATACCCAGGCTGTTTTGTCTTGAGATCTGAGAGTAGTCTGCTTATTGGCCTGCATCCAGCTGCAACTGACAACTATCAAGAGCAGGGATATCTGGGCTTGTGCAGTGGGGAAGGCTTTACTTAGAGTAAGTAACTTTATTTGATGAAATTATTCTTGGGGATTGTTTCTGACTGGCTTTCTTGAGCCAGCTTGGAATGTGAGTCCTCATCATTTGATAGTATTATGTTTAGCTTTTTTGTGATTGGACGTCTAAGGAATTTAGACAATTTTCACTGCACCTATTTTTAAGCCCTGGGCAGGCTTAACTGGTCTCAAACTTGAGTTTAAGGGTTTTTTGAGCCTAAAAGTCCAATTGTTGTGTTCTTGAGCTCATCCAATGAACACAACAAGAAATCCTAATATTAGGACTGGGTTTGTACTAATTCAGAGTTTTTTCTTTAGTGATTAATAAGGGAATTATCTTAAGGATTTGGGAATGATAATGATTAAAAATCTCATCAGCTACAACTAGGGAATGGTTCCAAAGTACAAAAATAATCACAAAGAGAAAATTTGAATATAACTTATTTTTTGGATGCATATAATAATTCTTATATGGAAGTTGTTTACCACAAAACAGTAGAAAACCAGGAAGATGACTGACCAGTCTTATAATTGGGTTGAAGATCACACATGTCACCAGTTAGAATTTGAATGAGTCCTTCACCTGTTTATGACCAAACCTCATTTTGAGTTTCAGATGTGAATTGAAAGATTTTCACTTGAAATTCAATTCTACCAAGGGCATGATTATAAAGGACATGAATATTATAATTTACAGAAGCATAATGGTATCAAAAAACCCACTGACTCAAGCCCAAAAACACGGCCAGGCCCTTGGCCCTCTGGGTTAGAGAGTTGCAGATAGCAAGGGCCAGGGTTTGATTCATGGTTTCAACTTCTGTTTATTATCAGAAGTAAAATGTTGTTTGTGACACTCAGGGCTTAAATATTTTTGGATGTGTGCTGTAAACTAGTTTAAATATACTCTTACCAGTGGATTTATTCCCTTGGGTTTGTCATAAATGGAGTGCAGTTGGTGATTGGTTTGTCCTGGTACACATTGGCATTGTTAGATGTTGTCAGGAATATTCATGACATTTATAGTTGGTTACTCAATAAACTGTCACTTGCCGCCACCAAGCAGACATCTGCTGTCACTGAGCAGACGTCTGCCACTAATGTGCAGACATCTGCCATCATAAAGCAGATACACACTGCCACATGTGGAAGCCCGCCACAACCAAGAGTTCACCTGTTGTCAACATGCAGGCAGCCACTGCCACAAAAAACGTCCACTGCCACCGCGCAGGCCCCCGCTGCCACCTCGCAGAAGCCTGTCACAACCAAGCCGTCACCTGCTGCCACCAAGCAGACGTCTGCCGCCAACACACAGACACTTACCACCATTAAGCAGATGCCCATTGCCACTGCACAGGCGCTCAACACTCTTACCAGCCCCACCTGCAAGCCATCCTCAAACCAGGCACCCATGGGACAGCCTGCCACCTGCCAGCCTTTGCCCTCCCATGCCAGCAGGCCAGTCCCCATCCACTTTTTTAGGAAATAGCCAGATTGGAAAATCAGGAAAGACAATTTCCCCAAAGCCAAACTTGGGAGGAACTGCTCCCCAATTTAGGAGCCTACCAAATGGGAATGAACTGACAGGCTATCCAACAATGGAAATCATGCACCAAATTCAGTAAATGAATTTGGATGCATGAAGAAGACCAAACTTGCACTATGACAATGCAAACTTGGATCCAGCCAAACCTTCTCAATTGCCAGCCACCCAAGCCAATCCAGAAAAGGGAATAACAGATGAAACTCAGACTCTTGGTTCCACAATTCTATGCCTTCCAATAATCATGCTATTCAGGTCCACTAGTATAAATAAAGACAAACCCCTCAATTATAGTTTATTCTATCATTGAATGAATATACTCCTCAATATTATCACATTAATCAATCCTTTACCCAGGCTAAGCAAGTAACCTTACTAAACCCATTACCCCTCCCCAAGTCAGAAGATGAACTACATCATCTTCACAGCTGTTTTGAAAGCTTAACTTGGAATAGGGGACCACCAGCCAGCCAATGCTCAGTTTAGTCCTGAACCACAGGGACCAAAACAGATATTTTACAATGAGCCAACTCACCTCAAAAACAATGGTTTTGAACCTGTGGACACCTCTGGCGTCATCTCGCCCAACTCCTAACTTGGCTACTTATGTGATCCCTGAAGCTATGCTGCTGTACCTTGCTTTCAGCCTTAGACAATGCAACACCCTTGCCAAAGCCTTCCATCAGGCAGTAAACTTCTATCCAATTGTCTATGCCTTGAACGGCTTTGAGTTGCCTAACCTGTCATATTATGTTACTAAAGTTTTACCCTCAATACTTGGGTATTACAGATGCGAGTTCTTTGCCACCATTTGTGATGAGCAATTCTGGCTTTCTAAAATTTCTGCTTATTTCTATGTCTATGAATCAAAGCACATTGTTGCCTGTGTGGGCCTCAACAGCTTGGACTAATGTCATCTTGTGGAGAAGTTAATGGCAGTGGTTATATAATTTTTGCCATTGTTCCAGAGCATGGGGCCTACAATGTCTAGTGCTCATACCTTGAAAGGGAATTAAGTTTTTATTGGAAGTCCAGAATTAGAATGGGTGTGGAGTTTTGATAAACATATCACAAACCTCACATTGTTCAAGTACTTTATGAATGTCTCTGAAGAGGGTAGGCCACCTTAATTTGTGATTTATGAACTCTAAAAATTCTTAATATTATTGCAAAAAAGTTTCTGTACTTACCTGCTAACCTATTTTACTATACACAGGGGGAAATTAATGAGTTGCCTCTTGATGTATCTAAAGCCATGAATGAATCTGATGGCAATATTGAATTGCAGCACTTCCTCCTAATTAGTAGCACTACCAATTTGACCTGCTGATCCCCGCACAAGTTATTCCTTGGCTTCAAACCTTACATGGAACATCCTACTATGCCACCCCCTTGTGGCCTTGTGGCTTTCCCTATATATTATATTAATCACAGTATTCTAAAATAAACAATACTTTATTCTATTTATTATTGTCCTTTCTATTGAACTGTTTTCTTCCTCAATTCAAATACTGGACTCTCATTGGTTCATTTGCAATAGTGGTAGCAGTGGTAGGTTCACAATCTACCTAAAAGAAAAATTCCTCCTAAGAAAGAATAGAGTAGTGGCCGTATGGCTACTCCCCATCAAGAGACCTTCCTGCAAATCCTGAAGGGAGACATCCCTTACAGGTACGTCATTTACCAAGATCACCTGGCTCTTACAAGTGTGTATAATCAACTCCGCCTTTGACAGTGTGACGCCAGCGTCACCCTGCCTCAGTCAAATATTTTGCAACAATTGCTTAACCTCCAGCTAGAATACTTTGCGGATGATGTTGAAGGGGCCAACATTGTCAGTTGGCTCCATTCCACCAAAACCACCTTTTTATCTGCCAGGTTCCTGGGCCCATGTGGGTTGCCACTGCGTCTGGGCGCCTCATGGGGCACACCACTGTATGGTTTACCAACTGGGCCAGTCAAGAAATTGAGGTCACCTGGGCGGCATTCAGGGATGCTGCAAAGTCCCTCTACAGAAAAACCTTCTTGTCTATTGTGGTGGGAACTCCCCTTATAGCAATTAAACATACTGGATCTGTTCCCAAATACCTTGCCGCCCCTGAAGCCGTAACCAGCAGAAACACCATGCTTCTGACCCTGGTAATCAATGGGCTCAAGCCCTATATCTGTAAGTAGGTCCCCATAGGTTGTTGCACCTCTATTGATGACTGTAACAAGGCCATTGTGGAGGCCAACAATCATGCTTTTATGGGCTTTGGCCGTACAAATAATGCTCCACCTCAACCTTGTTCAACACCTGGCAGTACCCACAACCAAGCGGGCTGCTGCCAGCGCCGCCAGCAGGAAAATGTGATCAAACGCCTTCAAAAGGGGGGATCCAGCTAGCACAAATTGAGAATCATGAAAAAGCCTGGAGGCTGTAGCTATAAGAGGTTCTAAAACCCCACTTGACCCTCACTCTCAATCCCTCCTTGCAAAGAATCCCTGCGACTATAGTGTACACAAAGTTGAAACCCTTGACGTCTTCCAGGTTCATAGTGACAACCCCGTGCTTCAAGCAAGCCACTCTCCCAATAAAGCAACCTGCTTGGCTTATTACTTCTGTTTTTGTGAGAATATCCATAAACTATTGATAGATACCAGGGCCAACCACACTATGGTTGATCAGACGTTTTCTGATTCCCAACAATTAGACCGCATGCCAAGCAGATTCAAGGCAGTGCAAGTAGCTGATTCCCGCAGAGTGGCAATTACCCATGAGACAGTACCCTTCTCTGTGAGAATGGGGAACATACAGGTTAAGATTTTGGGCTAATTATGGCAGGACTCAGCCATAAAGTAATTGCTGGCCTTGACTGGCTTTGTCATAATTGTCCCTACATTTACTGGGATACATCTGTTATCACCCTCAATAGAAATGGGGTGGGCTTTCAGATCTATCCTGTTGAGATGAGCAAGCTTCTTCACAATACTGTGTTTTTCAGAATAATAGAAACAGGCTTGTACAATTTCAAGGGGGGAAACTAGACTTCAACAAATGCTTAGTCAAAGTTATCCACGCTGAACCATCTGCAGCCCCTCCCTTGATCACCTCACCTCCATCAGCACTTGCCACACTCCTAGAGGAATATGAGGACGTTTTCAGTGAAACACTGGACCAACTACCTCCCCCTCAAGAGATTAAGTATGCTTTAAACTCCAAGGGTTGTTATCTAAGGCATATCTCTTATATTTTCTTACACCAAAAGAAGATGAGACCCTCTGCCAGCACCTTGTGGATGCGCTTGACAAGGGCTTTGTTTGCCCCTTTCTCTCTCCATACAGGGCAGCTTTATTCTTTGTAGTCAAGAAGGACAGGTCCCTTTGCCTGGACACAGATTAACGCACCCTAAATGAGGTGACGGTTAAAAATAAGTACCCCCTGCCATTGATTGACAACCTGTTTGACACACTTGCGGGTGCAAAGGTCTTTAGCAAGATCAATCTCACCACGGGGTACAACCAGGTCCACATTTCACCAGGGGATGAGGTAAACTGCCTTCTACACCTGCTATGGGTTGTTTGAGTTTTGAGTCATGAACTTTAGAATGACCAACACTCCTTCCACCTTTGCCATGTTGGTGAAAAAGGATTTGAGGAATTGATTGGGAAATGTGTGGTTGTGTACCTTGACAACATTATTGTATCCAGCCAAGATCAAACCACACCTGCAACACCTCTGTGCTGTCCTTGACACCCTTTGGAAAAAATCAGCTAAAAGATAAACCCTCCAAATGCAATTTCCTCAAGTCAGAGCTGCTGTTTCTTGGGCACACTATCTCTGCCTAACAGATAAAGTCCAACCCTGCCAGAATCAAGGCAATCACCAGCATGCCACCTCCCACCAATGTGGGCCAGGTGTTTACCTTCTTAGGCATGGTTTCATGTGCTCAAGTTTATTCCCATTTGCAGGGAACTGATTGCACCCCTCACCAGGCTCCTAAACACTAAACAGCCTTTCCATTGGACCCCTGCCAGAGATCAAGCCTTTGAGACGTTGAAGCAAAGACTTAAAACAGCACCTGTATTTCAGTTTACAATTGGAACCACTAATACAAACTCAAGACTGATGCCTCTGACAAAGCCATAAGGGGCGCTCTACAAATGAAAACTGACAAAGGCGTCATTCTTCCCGTGGCGTACAAGTCCAGGAAGCTTACTGACTCAGAACAATGTGTTAAAACAGCAGGCTTGACCCGCCAGCAAGAATCTGAGTAAGCGGGTTTATGACCTGTGATCTAATTATCCATTCACCTGCAACCAGTTAGGAAGACAACTCAAATTACCAAATACAATAACATGAGCAAAAGCTGATCACTCTCAGTGGGTGACTTGTTTTGGCTCTTGACTTGTTATAAAGATCAAGCCACCCCCCTTCACCATCCAACTGTGTGATCAACAAAATCATGTTCCTGCTAACCTTGATTCACAATAGCTATATAATCCCTATCTCTCAATAAAAATTATTATCTAGTTTCTAAATATTTCCCCCTTGTAACTCTGCTAAAACAGCAGAGTTATAACAAATGTTATCTAATTCATGATAAAGAGTTAGCAACAATTGTGCACTGCGTTGAGAAATGGCGCTGTTACCTGGAAGGGGCTACCTTTCCACCCCACGTCCTGAAAGATCACAAGTCACTCAAGTACTTCAACACAAAGTCCCACTTGACACACCTCCAAGCAGGCTGGGTCAAGTGTCTATCCCCCTACCAGTTGCACATTAAGTACAAGCCTGGGAAGGAGCTTGTCACAGCTGATGACTTCTCAGGACTCTAATTAGTGTTCATCACCAGGGGTGACAGCTTGGATCCAGATTAGCCAATGTTTTACCTCCTCCCTGAAGCAACTTGTTACAAAGGACTTAACTCAGTAACCATCTCCAAGCTAAAGGACAACAAAAGCCAGTTCACACCTTTGGTGGCAACTTCTGCTGCCAGACAGAGACAGGTGAGAAGACGCCTCACATTCCCACCACACAACAACGCAACACAATATTGCATTATCATAACACCTTGTTTCACATCAAAGGGTGTAACCTCTTTGAGATTATGAAACGGAAGGTTTGGTGGCCGCGCATGTGTCAAGATATCTTGGATCTCCTTGAAACATGTGTGCTGTGCAAAAAGAATACGTTCAAACCTGCACCCAAAAAGTCTGTCCTGCCCATCAAAGCCATGGAACCCTTCAAACAGTGGACCCTTGACGTTGTTGGGCCCCTCCTTGAAGACAGACTTAGGAAGAAATACATCATAACTGACATCAACTACTTCACTCAGTAGCCAGTGACCTGGGCAACACCTAACCACACTGCCACCATCATCATCCGCTTCATTGGCAAGAAATTTGTGGCCTGCTTTGGGTGACCCAAACTTCTCATCACAGATGGTGGACCCAAGATTGTTGGACATGTCATGAAGGAGTACTCCACCAATAATGCCCTCAAAAAAGAGTCACTACCCCCTATCATCTGCAAGCCAATGGACGCGTAGAACAATTAAATGGCTCACTGGTTCAACTAATTGCCAAGCTCTCACAGGAGCACCCAATACTGTGTGTACTGAACACTTGACCACCGCACTACTTATCTTACAAGCAATAGTCAACAGAGGCACCAATCAGTCCCAGCGCCTTGGCCTTTGGAATGCCTGAAAGTCTGACAGGAGTTAAACAAGGGAAGTTACAGTCTACAGCTCCCAGAAAGCCCCCCTTGTTGAAAATTCTATCCATGAATCAATGGTGTGTCAAGGCCTGAGAAATCAAACACAAACAATTTGAAGTAGGGATAAGGCACCTTGAAGCCAAATACACTGTAGGTGACCCCGCCTACACCCTCAATCCCAGTTCTGCCAAGTTAGAACCCAACCACCTAGGGCCCTTCAAGATAGTTGCGGTCTATGACAAACACCAATCAACTTGAAGATACCCAAGGAAACACCAAGAAGCTTCACCACAATTGCTTGTGCCCCTGCCATGCCATCTCCGCACAAAGGTTGTTTGTACGGACCTTCCCAGATCTTCCGCAGACTCAGATCCTGGTGTCTGACAACAAGCAGGGGGCAAGGGGGTGTTGCAACCAATTTTCCAGACTTGCCTGCCAACATATCTTACAATAAACAAGGGGTGCTTAATGAGTCGCCCCTTGATGTATCTAACAACATGAACCAATCTGATGGCAATATCAAATGGCAGGCACTTCCTCCTAATTAGGAGCACTACCAATTTGACCTGCTGATCCCCGCACAAGTAATTTCTTAGCTTCAACCCTTACATGGAACATCCCACTATGCCACCCCCTTGTGGCTTTCCCCATATAGTATATTAATCATAGTATTTTATAATAAAAAATCCTTATCCTATTCATTATTGTCCTTTCTATTGGACTGTTGTCTTCCCCTATTCAAATACTGGTCTCTTATTGGCTCAGTTTCAACACTATTGGTATGTTTAAGATCTCTATGGTAGTGTAAGATGATTTCAACTCTTTGTTGTGTGTCTACATATTAGATTATGTCTCCATATGATGTTTTTGGTATAGTGTTACATAGACATCTGCAAACAAGTGCTCATTTTTGATGACAGTGTTGTAGGTGATATCTGTGCTACCCAGGAAAAATACTTCATCTTTGGTGCATAATACCAGAAGGGGCCAATTGGATTCAAATCCATCTGTACTCTAGAGGCCCTAATGTAGAGTCAGGATAGGTGTCTGCTTAAACAACTTCTGGTCCTGGTTTGTACTGGATCTTCATATCAAATCTCTCTAGAAATACCATCCACCTGGATTTTCTGTTAGAAAGTTTCACTTGCTTTTTAAAGTAGATGGGTGACTTTTTATTGGTGAGGGTGGTGAAATCATCTTATCTTTCAAGGTAAAATTGCAATTTCACCAAGCAGTGTACAATTTTAAGTAGTTCCTTATTGTTAATTAGATAATAACATGTGCATAAGTCAACTTGCGGGACTTTTATGCCTTTGGTAAGAACTATTTATAACATATTATTTATTTAAAGAGTCCTATCTATGAAAGCATCTAAGGCGCTGGCCTTCATTTGATAATTACTGTCACGTTGTGGGTACTGCAAGATTGGCACAGATACCAGTTTTTCTTTAGGATGTGATAAGGAGAGGTTCTGATTTGGCTTACATACAATCTCTACCTTGGAGCTTATGATAGATGATAGGGGGCTATGAGCAAGCCACAGTCAGGAATTAAATATTTTACATAGGCTACCATGCCTAAGAAGGTTCTAAGTTTGCTCTTATCATTTTGTGGTGGCATTTTTTAAATAGCTTGGATCTTCTGTGTATTAGAATCAATCACATCCTTTGATACTATTGATAAGGAGCACCTTTTGGGGAATATTCAAATATGGAATTAAGAAGAGAAAAAGTATATTTTGTTGGATAATACTTTTGACTTATATAGCTTTAGCTGTGGCAGGGATTTTAGTTAGATCAAACCTAGGGGCTGGTCATGTGCGGGATAGGGGTGAGTTGCTGGATGCCTGGACAGTCATATGATATTGGTTTGTTGCCATTTCTGGCATATCAAACAATATCATAAAAAAGTACCAAATTGAGCAATGAATGGATGTTAAATGGGATGGTGGTAGCCAGAATACTTGTACATCCAGATCATTGACACAAACCTCTCTTAGGGGTTACTTGGGTACATCAGGAGGGGGCTTGTCTTGACAGTTGCCGCCTGTTGTTCCTAGAGTTGTTTGCTAGTTGGTACCAACTGGGTTGACTGTTCTCTCTTGCTAAGGTGGAGGCAAGATCTGTGGTACTTTTTGGTGATGGAATTTTTGCGCCCTGTAACTTAACCAGGTAGGTATTCCTGTCTGGTCGGTATTTGATAATTCTTCCTGGTCCTCTGTGTACTGAGTCTAGCTTCTTCCTGCTCTCAGACAGGACCCAGACAGGGGAGTTGATGGGGAGTGGTTCCTCTGTAGAGGTTACTTTTTATGCTTTGAGTCTTTTGGTTTCTGCTATTTTAGCTTTGAGACATATATGCTGTAGTGCTGGTGCTTGTTCTACTGTGGGAGGTTTTCCTGGGGATTTTCACATACAGTTGGTTATTGTGGGTAGCTACTCTGGTTTGTACCTGTATGTTAGTTTGAACAGTGAGTAGCCTGTCCCTTGATTGATGCAGACCTGGGATACTAATAATGCATGTTTCACATATAGTGGCCATGCGTCTTTGGCTTTGCCATCCATTATTTTCTCTAGGGTCCTGATAAGACTGCCGTTTAGGCGTTTTACTCTTCTGTTGGCCTGTGGCCTGTAGGGCAAGGTTGTGGAATGTTTGATGTTCTTTGTTTTTAAGTTGTTGTTTACCATATGACCTGTTAACTCTTTTGCTCCATCAGTTATGATGTAGTCTGGAGTGCTGTATTCCTCTAAAATTGCTTTGTTAATGAATTGGTTTATTGTTCTGCCTTGTGATTCTTTGTTGCCCAGCAGATGGGCCAGCGTGTAACAAAGTTAATATCTACAATTAGGAAGAATTTTTTGGCTTTCTATTCTGGAAAGGGTCCCACTACGTCCAGTCCCCAAATCTTAAATGGTATAGGGTCTGGTACTGGATTAACTGTTGGCTGCAGAGCCTTGATGCTGGCAATTTTTCACACAATCTGCACTTTTTCAGAACATTGATCATATCTTGCTTCAGATTGGGCCATCATACTATCTCTTTTAGTGTGAGGTATAAGTTGTCAGCCTTTGTGTGTCCTACTAGACAGTGATGTCTCAGGATGGTATCAACTCTTTGTGCTAGTGGAGTGTAGGGAACATTTTTGTCCTTAATGATTTGGTATACAGTGCCATTTGATACATAGAAATATTTTTCATTCAAAAATAGTGTATCATGAGTTAGTTGGTGTGTGGAGGAATCTTTTCCTTTTGTCTTGTACTCAGTGTTGTATAGATTTGGCCAGTCAGGGTCCAGGTGATCAGGGTGATCCTTTCTTGGCTAACATAGCCTAGAGAGAGAATCAGCCATGACCAGCTCTGCCCCCTTTTTGTATTGGATGTCCAGGTTAAGCTGTTCAAGCAAGGACATCCATTTGGCTTGGCGCCGTGCAAGTGTGTTCTGAGTTTTGAAATAGATTAAAGATTTATTGTCAGTTAGCACTTGGGCATTTAAATGTTCTTCTAGATAAGATATCTATTTCTTTCATGCATGATATATTGCTAGCGATTCTTTGCCGTATATTGGGTACCTCTACAAAGTGTTTGTCAGTTTTCTGCTTTTGTAATATACTGGCAGGAAGTCCTGCTGCCCTGGCTGGCAGATGGGTAGGACTGCACAAATGGCGGTGTCACTAGGATCCAAATAAAGCTTGTAGCACCTGTTGTTATTAGGATTTTGCAAGATTGGTGCTTCAATCAAAGCTTGTTTCAATAGTTGGAAATTCTTGTTGCATTCTGGTGTCCAGATGAATTTCTTTTTGGCATTACCTTTGGTTAGGTCATTGAATGATGCCGTGAGCTTTCTGTAGTCTTTGATATACTTAGTTAGGTAAGCTACCATTTCAAGAAGTATCTTACTTGTTTCACAGAGGTGGGGTGTTGCATGTTATTTATGGCTTTTATTTTGTCTGGGTATGCTTTAATGCCACCGTTGGAGATAATGTGGCCCAAGAACAAGAGTTCCTTTTCCATAAATTGGCACTTACTAGGCTCGGCGTAAAGTTTGTGCTCTGCAAGTTGATTGAGTGTCTTGCAGACATGCATGAGGTGCCTCTTTTTTTGTTTTTGAAAATATAATGATGTTACCAAGATAGTATAATATGTTTAAGAGTCTTCTTAGTGCCTGGTTCATCATGGTGACAAATGTTGCAGGGGCGTTTGTCATCCCAAAATTCATTACTTTACATTAAAGCAACCCAAATTGTGTGTGGAACACAGTATTTGGTATGTCTTTCTCTTTTACTTTAACTTGGTTGTAACCTGAGGTGAGGTCAATTTTGGAGAAAAATTTGGCACTGGATAGTCTTACAAACAATTCTTTATAAGTGGAAGGGGATATTTATTCTTTTGCTGTGCTTGCATTAAAAGCTCTGTGGTCTGTTACTAGACAGAGTGAGCATTCCTTTTTCTTCACAAAAAACACTGCTGCCCCCACAGTGATTCTGATGGGCCAATGAAGCATTTATCTAGGTTATCCTCAATGTGAGTTTTAAGGGTTTGTGTCTCCATGGGAGAGTCTGTAGAGGGGTGCAGGTTTGATCATGGTTTTGCAAAGGCCAATTCCATGTTTGATCTCCTGTTCAAGGGGTAGCTCTGTGATCTCTTCCTTAAATACATGAGTGTATTTATTTAGGAGTGCCACAAGTTCTGGGCATTAGATCTTGGTTATTTGCATGTTTTTGAACTCAGTGTACCTCATTATGTGGAGAGTACTATCTTTGGTTAGACGTTCCAAGCCGTCCTGATTTATGACTTGGACAAATACTGTGTCTCTTAGGATAAGATTGTTAGGTTCTTTGAGGATGTTGAAATTGACTCCATTGCATTTGATGGTCATGGCCTTTGTTTTCAAACATACACTGGGATTCACTAGGGTGAATCAGTCCATGCCTGCTACAATGATGTATTTATGTTGTGCATTACAAGTCCTTTGATGGACGTTTGAATGCCTTGGAGGTCAATTCTAAAGGGATTTGTTTTGTCTTCAAGTAGAACTTTTGATTTGTCTGCCATTCTGGCGTATTTGAAGTTGAATTTGACAACTGTTATCTTATATTTGATTAAAAATGATTTACTAACCATGGTGTGTTGTGCACCAGAGTCAAATAAAATTTTATGTCTATGTGATCTATAAGTGCATGGGGAGACAAAAAGTTGTGAGCAATCTTTAATTTTTATGTTCATAAAATGGAGGACTATGTGACACATGGGATGCAAGCAGCAAAGTTTGTGCCTTGGTACTTTTTCTTGTTGTGTTGGGGGGGACACAAACACTTAGGTCTGTTACCCCCTTCTATTTTTCCTGTTCCTCTGTTTCAAGACCTTTGAGGTCAGAGAATGAAGGGTCAGATATGTAGTGGGTTGCTGTTTCATCATTGTTTACTTTGGTGGTGTCCTCTTTCTTGGGACAGGAGTGGTTTGCGCTCTGGCTGTGATTGCCATTGTTGTTATTGGAGTTGCTATTGCTATTATTGATGTTTTGGCTTTTGTTGCCATTGTAGTTTTCTCTGCCATTGCCAAGTGTGAAGCAGTTGCCATTGTGTGTAGCATATTCCATGTTTGTACGTTTTTCTGTGTGCTTGGTTTCTGCAATGAGTGCAAGCATGGTTGTATTAGCCTCTGGGTAGATGAGGGTAGTAACAGAGGGTTTCATGTTGTTGATGAATGATGCTCTTGTGTGCACATTGTTGGCTTATGCTGGGTTTTAGATTTTGTGATGTATCTCTTCAAATTCATTGACATAAGCTGTGACAGTAGTCTTCTGAGGAAGATTGCTGAGCTGTATTGCAATGTCTTGGAGGGACTTGGTTACACAGAAATTGTGGGTGATGTCTGCTTTGAACTATTCCCAGTTGTCAAGCTGATTGTTAGTAACGTGAGCCAACCCAAGTGGCAAACCAGTTAGCTGGGGCCTTGTACAGGAGCTTGCTGGCTTTCTTGACCCAATTTTTGTGGGGGATGTGGCTGGCACAGAGTTTAGCAGCTGAGTGGTCCAGCCAGTTAGTTGATATTTTCTTTGTTTTTACCTAAGAACTTGTCAACACCAATGTACTTGGTGTTGTTAACTTTTCCTGAGATAGGTGGTTGTGTGTTTGTTTGTGGTTGGAAAAAGCAACTGTATTGAATTATCTTGGTGCATGCTTTGGGCATGACCAGTCCTTCAAATATGGTGCATCCACTAGGTATATATTTGACAATATTGTGGGTGCGGAAGTGTGATTGTACTACAGTCACATTGGGCTGTGGTTTAACAAGGAGGTTAATTTGTGATGAATTTCATAGGTTTAAATTCAAAACAATAGGATTGGCATTGGAGAGATTTTCCAGCTTAGTAATGGATAACCCAGGAATCAATTAGGCTGTAATAATTGAGAGCCAAAAAAATAATCTGAACAATTCAGATTATGAGAGTAGGTGTCTCAAACCGTCTAATTAACCATGAAGGTTAATTGATATCTAGGAATCAATTAGGCTGTACTAATTGAGGGCTAAAAAAATAATCTGAACAAATCAGATTATGAGAGTAGGTGTCTCAAACCGTCTAATTAACTGGAAAGATTAATTATTGATACCCTGGAATATGGTTGATGAGGATTTAATCATAGGGCCAAAATGGACTTGGCTGTGTCAAGTAAAAGACTTGTTGCCTGCAAAACAGATTAATTAACTGGGAAGGTTAATTAATATATGCTGGGAATATAATTAATGAATATTTATTATATTTTTTAATTGCCTTGACTGTTTCAAGAAGTGTGGTTAAGGCTAACCATAAGTAAACACCCAAATTTTGGATTAAAAGCGCTGTTTTGGCAAATTCATTAGTTTAGAAGCGCCACTGTGCTGCCTAATTAATTTTTAAAGCGCCAAGGCGCCTTCCAGTGAATGTTTCAGGCGCTGGGGCGCCGCCTGGGAAAGTTCCTGGGCACTGTGGTGGTGCCTGGTTTGAGTTTCAAAGCTTTTTAATGGGGTTTTAACGCAAAAAACCATTAAATGCAAAAATAGCTAAATGTAGACAATGGTGTCTATGCATTCAGGATTGATCAGCTGGTTCCCAGTTGGAACAAGGATAGCTTGAATCAGGAATACATATATTCCACAGGGCTTTGGCGCCAGAAGTCTGAAATGCTTCAAGCCAAAGAAATACAGTTCCACAGAAGAATCAGGTGATTCTGGAATGTATTAGGGCGCAACTCATATGTTAAGAGTGTGAAGATCTTTTTGGTAAAGATCTGTATTAGATGACGTTGTTAAAAGCCATGTAATAGGAATCCAGGTGTGATTCTGGAACCGGAGAGGTTTTCAGCCAAATGTACCCCAATTGGTATATAATAGAAACATGATAATAGTTAATAAAAAATGATACTTATGTGTGACAATGGTTGCTTTCCCCCAATATTTTTATGTTTATGTTTTTGGCTTTTAACTGAAAGAAGACTATCATGGAATAAAAGAGATGGTATGCAGCTAAGACTATGAGAAGCTTAAATGTGGAAGTGATCACCAGATGGCAACAAGTTTAACGCCAAGATTGCTTGCCTGAAATCCAAGCTCATCAAATCTTACATAAAAGATTCCCTGTCAAACTGTAAAAGAGTCAGACCAGGATAATGAAAAAGCAAGCATTAATTTCCTGGATCTGTCACAGGAAGTACGTCTTCCAGGTATCCTGGAATGTGGCCTGGTTGAGTACGTGAGCAAAGGTGGGTGGGTTCTGTTTAGCCATTCTTTCTTTCATGGGCGTGTTCAAAAAACTGTAGCTGCTACCAGTGATAAGGAGCAACTTTTGGGGAAGCTTTGAATAGGGAATTAAGAAGAGAATTATATTTTATTGGATAATACTTTTGACTTATATAGCTTAAGCTGAAGTAGGGATATAAGTTGGATCAAAGATAAGGATGGTTGTGTGCATAATGGTTTCAAGTCACTGGATACTTGAACAAGCTATGTGAGATTGATCTGTTGTCTTTCTTGGTATGTTGAACTTTATATTAGATTGGCATCAAACCAGGTAATGTCTGGATGTTAAGTGTGCTGGCAGTGACCAGAATACCCGCACATCCAGCTCCTCAACATCAGATTAGCATGCTGGACTCCAGAAGAAGTCCACATCAGCTTGAAAGAGTTAGAACAGTGCATTACCCAGGTAGGCAAAGTTAGGGATAAAGCATCAATTATAGCCAATCATCCACAGAAAGACCTTTATGTTCCTTTTTCTTACAGGCACCTGCATCTTCTCAATGGCCTCTACCTTGAGAGGTACAGGACAGAGGCCATCACAACTGATGATGAGCACAAGGAACTCCAAGTGCTCCTTAAAGAAGTTACATTCCCTTGGTTTCAGCTTAAGTTTAGCAGCCAGCAGATGATTGAACACTTATTTTAGGGGTAGAGGTGTTTGTTGAAGGTGAAAGAGAAAATGTTAATGCCATCCAGATAGACCAGGGCATATGAGGGCTTGAGGTCCCCCATCACAGCGTACATAGCTCCTTGGAAGGTGATTGGGGAATCAGAGAGACCCTGAGGCATTCTGGTAGGTTGGAAAAGCCTTTGGTTGGCAAGGGTGGCAAAATTCTCTGGGACATCTGGAGGGAGAGCAACCTGCCAGTAGCCAGGTATCTGGTCCATGGCCAAGAAGAACTTGGATTTGGGGACCCATTAGGCAAGATCTTCTTACATTCTCACAGTGCAAGAATCCACAGTCTCTGATTGAGAGGCAAATTTAACCAGAAGAGGTTCATAAGAAGGCTCTGTTGTAAAGGAACAACAAGTGCCAGGGTCAGGCACAGGCTTTTCAGGGGAAGAGGAATGGGGGAGAGGAGGGAGGTGAAACCAAAAATGCAGCCAAGGATTTCTCCTTGTCCTAAATGCTTAGAAGTTTTTTGAGTAATCCTCATTGTCCTCTGCAGCGCCAGAATCATCAGTGTAGTTTCCTTGCTCTGAAAAGCCTGAGGTTTAGTTGCTTCAGAACCATCAGAAGTGATGGAGGGATTGCTATCAGGTTCCCAGGGACACTACAGGGTACCTGCTGAAGGTGCAATGAAGGAGACATCCTCTTAATTGCTTCTGTGACAGTGGTAGGAGTCAGGAAGAGGCACTGTAGTATGGATCTTCTGAGAGGGGGAACTCTCAGCTTTAGCATTTCCATGCAATTCCATTAGAGTTTCAGGGGTTACTAATTGCTGAGGCATACTTAAGGTGCTTGCTTATTTGGTCCTGAAGGGAGTCAAGGAGAGAACATTAGGCCTTCAACTCATCTTTCCACTCTTTCTTTTCCTTAAAAGCCAGAACTAATTCCTCTTCAAGAAAACCCATCTGTATCTCTTGAGCCTTTATAGTATCCTGAAGAGCAGATAATTCAATGGTGCAGCCGTTATGGATGCCTTCTGGCTTAGGAGTTTCTGTTGATGACCATAGAACTCCAGGGCATCATGATGCTTCATCTGGGTAGGTATCAAGAAAGAAAGGTCATGATCTATCTTGCTCATCCATAGAGCCATTCCAGAGTGAGAGTGAACAGCTTCTGATATAATTTGAGTAAGGTTCAAGGGGCCAGAGCAGCTACCAGTTTGAAGGGTGCCAGAATTAAAGGAGATCACATAAGGGGAACAACCAGAAGCAGAAGGAGGAGAATATAGACAACATACTTCTTTTACCAAATCAGGCTCCAAGGAGAAGGAGACATTGTTCATGCCAGTTGATTCATCCATGTGGTCAAGCTGAATTGGTATCAAGGAGGTAAGGGCTTATTCAATGGAGTTTATCCAGGAGATCATGCTTGACTGGGAGCTGGCAACTTTTAAAAGTTGTTGGCAGTTAGGCAACCACTGGCTTAGTCCTGGTTGACCATAGGAAAGACTATGGAGTCTCTTAGATATAGAGCCAGAATCAGTGAAGATTAATCCTGGAGTGGGTTGAGCAGAAGGAGCTGCAGGTATAGGCTTGTACATATCTCCCTCCATAAAAACAGGGCCATGGGGGTAAGAAGAGAGGAAGCTGCGGTTTGTAGAAACCATGAGTGTCAATGTCATAAAATGTGGCATTGGTTGCTTAATTCTACAAGTAGTTAGTCAGTAATCCTCACTCTTAATACTATATTTTTGGATGGTATAGTGACAGTCTTGGTGTAGATAGAAGAATAAGTTATATAAAGGCAAAACTGGTATTTTATTTGATATTTATGCATTATTATAGTATGAGGTGGTGGAATTGCCACCAGAGGAAATGAGGCACAGACAGAAAGACTTGCCAAAAGGAAAGGAGCAAAAATGCACAGCAGAAAGAGCCACACAAGAAAACAACTGGTTTCACATGCCTTGTCTAATGGAGTCAAGTGAAAATTATTTTGTTGTCCTATTAATAACTTTGAAAGTGAAGCCCACAATTGATGCACAATCCAAATACACTTTGAACCCCGCATTTTTTAGGCGTTTTAAATGTATTTGACCCTTGTAAAACCATGTTGCAATAGGACAATTGTCAATTGAGCAATTGTTTCAGCGCTTAATCCCTAAGTGGATGTTTATTTGTCCAATCCATTCAGGATATGTAAAAAATTGAAACAATCAGAAAAAATTAGGAAGAAGCAATAATTATGTGTGTGAAGATAGAAGTTGCACTGCCAGGATCAATATAGAAGGATGGGATAAAGTACTAGTGAAAAAATACATGAAATTCTCTAATTAATCTCATTAAAAAGCTTATATAGTGGCACTTCTTTCAAATGGTTCCATTCTCAAAAGATATCAAGGCTTCTGATCTGGTACTTAAGGCCAAAAAATACCTAAGTAACACAAGCATGAAGCTCATCCCTGAACTCAACCAGTTAGTGAAGTACATATGTGACAAACACCATGATCTATTTTCCCATAAGAAACTGCCATGGTCTAAGGAGAGTTAGTCTTGAAAGAGGAGTTGAAGATGTTCAATGTTGATGCTTTATTTCTTTTACATGACAATGGGACTACATAAGAGGCAAGAATTATATGCTATGCTATACAACAGAACCTTGAGCAGTTAGGAGATTCAGAGACCTGGTTATGTGACAGTACCTTTGCAATATACCCCCGCCTTTTTACCAACTATGGGTTTTAAATTCCACATTGAAGGCAAGGTGCTCCCATTTGCCTACTTTATGCTTCCTAGGACTACAGAAGAAATCAACACAATGGCCTTTAAAATCCTTCAGGAGGGTATCAAAGGCCCTATCCAGTAATAAAAAGAGTCCCCCTGGCCATAACACTAGAGCCAATCTAGATGATGATGAAAAGGATAAAGCCACCCTTGCTGCAGAACAAGAAGAACAAAATAGAGCACTTGGCCCCTCAGCTATAATAATGGACTTTACAACTTCTCAGTATAATTATTTTTCAAACACCTTTTATGGAGAGATCCAGGTGTGTTTTCCATTATTAGCAAGTTGCTAATAGGCAGCAAAAAGAGTCAATCTGAGCTCACCGAGCTCCATAGTCTAGATACATTAGGAAAGTGCAAGTTTTTAATTCAGCTATTTGTAGCACTAGCCTTCATAAAGCCAGAGCATACATAACAAGCCTTCAAACTCCTATATCAGGATCCTTATGCCAAGAAGCATAATGGTGCCTTCTACCCTTTCTAAAATATTATAAGCCACATTGTATTGAATGTAAGGTCACCAAGCGCCAAAGCAAACCCAGAGCCAAAGCCAATTGGAACTTCTATCAGGAAGTTCTAAAAGATGAGATGAAAACTACTTTATCTTTGGATGGCTGTCATAAGTATATCAAGTTTTTTGGAATAGAGCCCAGATACAACAACTTATACCAGCACCTCAAATTTTACAAAGAGATAATACTATTGCATCCATCAGAGATATTGGGAACCACTCATCCAAGATGGAGAGAACTTCCAAAGGGAAGCAATGTCAATAGGAGATCAAGGAAGCTGTCAAGGGTAAATATAAGTTTTTAGAGCTTGGGGAATATATCAAGAAGATTGTCACTCTTTTTAATGACAACCAGGTGATCACAGTCTAGTTTTAATTAAAATTATTGATTATTCTCTAATTTTGTATATTGTTTTAATTTGTTTGGTATAATATTTTCTTAAATGATTGTAGTATAAATAATTTATAAATACTTTATAATGTTTTTTTAAAAATAATAATTTTTAATTAACAGTTTGATGCCTTAGGCTGTATTATATGGCCTATAGTGATATTTTACTATTAAATTATATGTTTCTTAGTTTTTAATATAGAAAAAATTAATGTACTACTTCTGAGTATTATATTTTTAATAATATGTGGATTTTTATGTAGTACCTTTTACATATTAGGTTTTTTATTCTTTATAAGTGAGAAAAATATTTTGTAGTAAAGATATCTAATTTCATAGTAAAAAAATAATAAAAGTGCATCTTTATTACCTTTTTCAGTAATCATATATTATTTTTATAGTTGTTTTAGAAAATCTCTGTAGTCCTATTACCCCTAAAAAGTATTTTGATACTTTATTTTTATTAAGTGAAATTTTCAGGGAACATTTTTCTGCTTATTGAAAGTGTCAACATTTAGTAGTCTGCATGGATAAAAACTTAAATCTGACTTTTAAATGCTGTCAGCATTAGAGTATTCTTAATTTTGACTGTCAGAATACAGTAATTCAAATTTTGGAATGAGTTAATTCTGGAGGTTGCCTTCAAGCCACATGGGTTTGCAAGATCAAGGCTTGGGAAAAAACTCAGAGATGTTTAAGCAATTAAAAAATAAAAAGGAACAAAATTGACACAAGATAGCCAACGCCTGCAATCAATAATTTAAGATAAGCCATCCCTGCTAAGGAGGCAACTGGAGAGAAAACTAAGGAAGGTGAAAATAAATATATATAAACAAATAACAATATTTTTTAGTTAAGTGAATATGAAGGCATAGTGCAACAAATTTTATAACCCCATGTGACACAGACTTTTTACAGTAACTATGTTTACACTGTTATAACTGTGCTGTTTTAGCAGAGTTAAAAAGGGGAAATATTTAGGAACTAGATAAAAATATTTATTGAGAGATAGGGACTTTATAGCTATTGTTAATCAAGGATAGCAGGAACATGATTGGTGATCACACTGTTGGATGGTGAAGGGGGTGGCTTGATCCTTATAATGAGTCAAGTGCCAAAACAATTTACCCATCAGGAAGGATCAGATTCTGTTCATGTTATTATTTTTGATAATTTGAGTTGTCTTCCTAACTTGGATTTGAGTGAATGGATAATTGGGTTGCGGGTCACAAACCCGGTTACTTGGAACCTTGCTAGCGGGTTGAGCCTGCTGTTTCAACAACACTTGAGCGTCAGCTTGTTCTAACACAAGCAGTCTTCCTAGAGATGTTAGAAAAATTGAATAAAACTCACCTAAAAATAAAAATAAACTTGCTCAACTCCAAACAACACAAAAATACTCAAATTGCATGTTGCAGCTATAACTGTGGCCCCAAAGATCCACCTTGACTCCTTTGTTCCACCCCCATTTTCCTAAACCTCTATTATCCTCCTTGTTTGGTACTTCATTAGATCCATGCCATATCAAGTCATAACCAAAATTTAGAGAGGATAATAAAAATCCAGTTCTGTTTCCCACCAGAATATACAATATCAAACCTAATATAAAATTTTAAACAAGAATAAGTCATCTTACTGCTAGTTCATCTTTTGTTTTGCCCCAGGCATTAAAGCATATTAAGAGGCTTTGGGGCTTTCTGATATGCTGATGTGATCAAAATATCACTTAGTATGAAAATCTCTTCATAATCACACCATAAAAATAAATAAGTACCCTATATAATAAATTCTGTGATTTCTTGGCCCTATTTGAGTTGCAGAGACTTCACTTAATTCTTTACCCAGGTCTTGTTTTCTTGGTAGGCTTTAAATCAGAGACAAAACCCTCTTGATATTATTTTTAAACTGGATAAAGCACACTAACATCTAGATGTGAATAAGATTTCTCCTGGATACAGTTCAATTAAGTGTTATCTAGGATGCAGTTATTCTTGCAGCCACCTATGGGATAACTACCCCTCAAATATTTTCCTGTTAATTGCATCACATTGTTGCCATATTTAAGATGCTGAAATTTATTTGGGCAGGGAGCCATGCCAACTTACACCCTAGTCATAAAAATCTCCAGTAAACTCCAAAAGCAAGTCCTGAAGTTCCACCAATCCAACCTTTGATAAGTCTCATATTATCTTAAACAAATATTTTTGTATTTTTTTCATTAAATTTTTTAGCTGCGTATTTAAATATTATATATTTTTTAAGCTCTTTAATTCTTCATTAAATAATTATATTTAGCTTTTATTTTTAATATATGATGTCAATTGTCAGTATTATAAATAGTGTTAAATATAAAAGCTCTTTTAAAAAATAAAGATAGAAGATATGGAACATATGTCTGAATAGATTGCCTGTTTAGCAAGAAAATCAGGTAAAAGCAAATCAGAATGGGTATAGAGCTTTATTACCTTCTCATTCAGAAGGTTATGGACATCAAACTGCAGCAAATAAAACAAATCCTTGGGCCCAGGTGGCGCCCCTTTTTTGACTACTCACTTGAGCTATACAAAAACCTCCTTAATTGGGTTGAGAAATGAGGAATAGGAGGAGAGGAATGGCAGGCGCAAGTTTGATGTTGCCAATTGTTGGGAGCCAATTTCCACACCAGGCTCAATCACCTGGAATTCATTGAGAATATCTGCCACCTTGTGGAGCCCAACATTATCCAATATGATAGCATTGGTGACACACAAACTGGTTACACAGAGGTGCTCCTGAACCAATCAGAGAAATTCCAGAAAGTTCCCACTATTATGGGAACTCTTGATTATCTGGTATAGCCCAATACCAAGGGGACCAAGAAGAGCTACCATTGAGTAGGCAACAGACCAGACAGCCACATACAGGACATGCCTTTCTTTTTGCCTTAGAGGATGTAGCCATATTTATTGCAAATGGAGGACGCAAAGGAGGACTTTCTATGTAGTAGAATTTGAGGGTCCCCTTTTTCTTCAGTGTGGTGTACGTCTCAGCGTATTTCTGGCAGTAGGCAATGTTTTCTGGGCTGTTCTAATTGTAAAGAGAACCCCCAAGTTTTTTATGAGAATCTCAAACTCTTCACAGCACAACAGAAGGTGGAAATTGAAGCCTCAATCCCAAAAGCAGACTCAACTATTGACTTAATATTTTCCAGTTCAAGCTGGCAGTTTTAGCTCATCCACTGCCAGATTGCCCACAGGTATTCCTTGACCAATAGGATTAGCTTACATTTGGATTTCTCTAAGAGTAGGACAGCACCCATTTTCAGGTAGGTTTTGTGGAGCCTATGGGCAGATTTTTCTGGGATCCTGGTGATAGTCACGGCCTTCTTGTAGTCAGTTGTTTCTTCCATGTATCTCTTAAAGATCTTGTAGGTTGTTTCAGGGATGATGTGATACTTAGGCTATTTGGTGTTGGGAAGCAACTCTGCGGGCTCAGTCACAACACAAGGTATAGACACATTTTTGTAAAACACAGCAAGCTTTTTAAGCACCTGCTTCCCACCAGTAGTTTGGAAATGCTGTGGTTGCTTGTAATCATCTTGAGCATTGTTATCACTCATGTAAGGCTTGTATGTGATATTCAGAACAGGTGTTACACTCTCTATAAGACTGGAAGAAATACCATCTTGGAGGTATACAGGTCTAGACACTAAGAAAAAAATTTCAGTAGCAGTGCTGTTCATGGTTTTAGTGATTGTGGCTTTGGTGGCCTTCTTAGATAGCTTTGAGACTCTGGGGTTAATACTACCTGTTCTGCCAGCTGGGCGCCTTTGGCTCATTACCAAATCTGCATGGCTTGGATTTCACTCCCTGACTCAGTGCTACTCTCACCTACCACCTCCTGGACAACATCAACTCTGTTATTTGACCCATGAGAACGTCCACGTCTGTGGTGTAATCCTTTGCCTCATTGGCGCTGTTGTTGCAATTCATCCATTTTGGTATAAAAAATATAAAACTAAATTTATATCACTTTAACTGATGTTTTTTGGTGTAATATATTTAATTAACCACATATAATATATAAAAGCTTGTAACCCCTACTATCTATTCCACATCAGATTTTTAATCTCTATATTTATTGTTTGGCTGTGAATGTGCACTTTCAGCTGCATGTATTGAGATATTTGATTCATTTAGTAACTTTCACCCAAAAAGGGATTCTCATAAATTTATTTCCAAATTCATCTATAGCTTATATATCTTAATTTATATGTAATATTAACGGTCTTATTGATTTATTGATTTCTTTTGGTATTTGATGTTTTTGTTGTCTCACTAACGTTGCTAAGGGTTTGTTGTTAGAACAAGTCTTTTCATTTTAGTGACTGAGTTCATTTTGCTCTCAAAAACCATAGTAAGAGTGTCAGATTTGTTTTGTGACTCAAATAAATTTTTCTAGTGATTGGATAGTGGTTGTTGAACCATAATTAATTCATTCTCGGTTTACATCATCACTGTGTGTCTGGACATTTTGCCAATAGGTGCATGGTTTCCGTGGAATTTGCGCCTATTTCTATCAAAAAAGTTGAAGCTTCTTATGTAATCACCATTTTTGTTGATCTCAACAGGTTATAAAACTACTATAGCTAGATGATGAAGCTTTAAAATGTACAAGCAAGACAAAAACTTGTTGGAATTATTACCAACAAGAAAATATATATATCTTGCATATAATTTACTTGTTTATTATTGGGGTATAACAAGATCTAAACTTCCAAGTTCTTTTCCACCCGGAGGCCCAAGCCATGGATTTACGTCAGCGATAACTAATTCCTGGGATGTGAAATCCAAACAGTTAAAAATCCCTGGAAGTCATGTAAAAGTAGCTCTAATCAACAGCTAACAGATAATTGGTTGATGCTAAGAGCCAAGAATAAGGGGTGAAGAATATCTTAACAAGACTTTATTCCTGCTTGATAATGAATCAGTTTCCTTTTATAGTACCTCAGGATGGTTATTTTATATAGCACTGAAGGCAAAGAAGTTGTTCTGAGTTTTATTTAGAATATTATGGAACAGTTTGAACAAACTATTTTCACTGGAGTTTGCAGATCTACTATGAATTTAACCATTGCCTATAAAGCCAAGCGTGATTTTAGTTTAGTCTTAAAATCAAGCCTTTAACATTTGCTGTAGTAAATATTTAGTCCATGTTTTGGCTACTCCTTCTTGCTTCTGCTTCCTGTACGCTGGTTGAGCTTGATAGAGCAACATCTCATTGTGATGGGATTGACTTGCGAGAAATAACTATCCAAGCTCTTCATGATCATTACTTGACGGGTAGGCTGACAGTACAGAAGGTGACCGAGTGCTACTTAAACAGAATCCATGCCTTGAACCCAACCTTGAACGCTGTCATCTCAACAAATCCAAATGCTCACTTAGACGCAATCAAATTGGATTTAAAGATGAGAAGAGGTGAATGGGGTTCCTTGTATGGGATCCCAATCCTTGTCAAAGACAACATTGCTGTTGATGGAATGCAAACAACAGCAGGCACACTTTTCCTTAGGGATATCTTTCCAAAGAAGGAAGCCATTGTAGTCCAGAGACTTCGCAAGCATGGGGCCATCATTCTTGGAAAAACCAACCTATCAGAGCTATCAGGGTAAGGCTATAAACTACATGCTAAAACCAGACTGCTTTTCCCTGATGCCAGAGATGGATTTAGTTTTTCTGGTGGCCAGACAAAAAATCCATACAACTTGACAAGTGATATTTTTGGTTCAAGTTCAGGCTCAGCTGCAGCAGTGGCAGCCAATCTGGCCATGGCTGCTCTGGGAACGGAGACAGAGGGATCTTTAATAGCACCGTCTTCTGTCACTTTCCTATTCTGTTTCAAGCCAACCTATAACCTCACTCTTTCCCATGGCACAGTACCGTTGGCTAAAACATTGGATACTGTAAGTAAATACAACAACTATTAATCTTTAGATCGGAGTTATTGCTCGTACAGCTTCAGATACTGCCATCCTTGCCCGGGCCTTAACTTCGAATCCATCGCTTGGAAATCAAAATATAGGTTTAAGAGTAAGAAATTAAATGATTTGATTTAATGTGCAGGGAATTCGAGTTGGCGTCCTTGAAGACTACTTCAATGATCCTATTGTCCAGTCACATATCAATTTAATCCATCTCAGCCTTACCCATCTGGAAAGCATGGGAATTACCCTTTTAAGGGATATATCTTTTCAATACCAAGCTGATTACAGATATCCAAGTAAGGATTTAGTTGACTTCTAATTATCTAGTCATTAGGGGTATGCTCTGTGAATTTGGACAGCAGATGGATGAGTATTTAAAGAATGGCACTTACCGCCGGTGCTCAGCCAATCCCAAGATCCAGAATGTGACATCAATAATGCAGTGGTATAAAAACTATCCAGCATCCAAAAACTACACTCTAGCTGCCTTGAATGCCTCCATGTCGGACAGTTGTAAAAGTGAGCCTGCATTCTCTCTGCCGAAGCACCGGCACAATATGCAATCCAGTCTCGCCCAATTCTTCACTCGCCGTAACTTACAGGCTATCCTTGTACCAAGCCACCCCGACTTATCAGCCTTCACCCCTGCCAATATTGCTGGCTACCCCACCATCAACCTTCCAATCGGTTTCAACAGCGATGGATCATCAGCTGGCATCACCCTGTACGGCCCCGCCAACTCCGACTCCCTCCTGCTGAAGTTAGCCCAAGCGTTTGATTCTCAAACCTACCGCCCTAAATTCCTGGTCTGACAAGTTGATCCAACCATCCCGTGAACAGTCTTTAAATAAAAACGTATTCTTTTAAAATACAACCTATCTCACAACATAAACTACATACTATATTAGGCTACATATACAAAATCTATTCATAACCACTATCATTGTCCAGGATGCTATGTTATTTTATCACCTCATTTCCAACCATACCTCTAATGTTATTCAATAATTGTCAGATTTCTGCGCTCTTTGTGTTAAAAAACGCTCATCAATAAAACCAAGGGGTTGACTTAATTATAGCTGCACATGTACCTGATCTATCTCACCAGCCCTACACTTTCTACACATTTTAAATTAAGGCTATGGATCAATTAAAAACAAGCAATTTTATAAAAAAAGTTTAAAATACCCTTATTTCCATACAATCAAGAAAAGCTGACAATTTTAGGAAACTATACACCCACTGTTAAAAATATAAAATCACAAATAAAAACAGTTTAAATGTATAAGAATTCAGGATGTAACAACAATACTTATTGTCAAAACCGCAGGGTTGACCCCTGGATAAGCTCCACAGAAAATATCCCTTGCCCTTGAATTGATATCCTGGCACACACAGCCAAAAGTGGAAGCTAACTCAAATTTCCAAACAAAGACTCATACACCGCCAGTAAACCAAATCCAGAATAAACTAATGTTAGTGTCTAACTCACTACCAGGATTGAGCCACCCCTACTCATCCATACAATTTATCAGTGGGTATCTTTTTCCTGTTAAAGTAATTGGCAACAGCGCTCCTGTTGGCATGACCACTGTTGACCAGATAAGTGAATTCCAACTAGGAACTTGCTAGTGTTGTGTGCTTAATTCCCAATTTATTTAGCTCTCAGAGGTACAAACCTAGAAGCTCAACAAAAGTGTGGCCATTTTGACACAATTCAATCCTAAGCATAAATTAAAACTTCAATTTAACACAAATCCTCCTCTACTTCCACCAATAAAATTTAATTTTTCAAATTCAAGTGCACAATGTAAAAGCATTGACAAGGACACTTTTTAGGCATATCCTTGTTTTTATAATGAAACTGTCACACTTAAAATATAAATATTATTAAAATTACTGTCAGGGCCCAGAATGCCCTGGACAATCAGCTAGCCTTCCTAGAGACAAAGCAACTCACTGCATGGGAACCCTTACCAATTGTCTCCCAGAGCAATAAAAACACCCTTTTGATCAACAAATAGCCCATGATTTGAGAGGCACACAAGCCTTGAATCCCTGGCTTTGATTCTATTGACAAATTTGGGCCTCTTAATTATCAGGAAATGGTATATTGGGGGTGTTATTGTTTGATTGCACAAGTGGGAGCTTGATTTTTTGTGGGTTCTATAAATAGCTGTGGTACCTTGGCATGCTACAGTTCCAGAAAGTTTCATGTTATACTAACCAATGAATATCCACCTCCAGGCCCAAGTATGCAAATTCTGGTCAAAATTGTAAGTTTAACTGAAAATGATGACATCAGTTCCCTGGTGGCACAAAATGCTACAAAATTACAAGTAAGTATAAGTAGTGAGGAGGAGAAGCCCTCCTCACTGTTGACATCTTAAAATAAACAAGTTTATGCCCAGAAATCATTATCTTCTTGCAGGAATTATCTTTTTTTGCTCAAATTTAATTACTCTGTTTGCATCTATTTGTGAATCCACTACACTCTATAAACATACCTATTCATTCCAACCTGTTTCAGCTCCCATCCCTTTAGTCTAACCGTCTAGAGCTCTAGATTTGGAGTTTTACCACCCCCATCACCTGGATCTCCCTTCAGGCCACCCAAGAGTGACCATTTTGCCCTCCATGAAGGAGATTCCTCCTACTTTCCCCCTGCCTAACCTGCCTCCTGACCAGGATTTCAGCAAGTTAGGTTTCATATACATCACAGTATTGGGGCTGGCCAATCAGGTCATGCCCCAAAATGAAAGTTGGTTACCTCTAGCTACAGCTGTGAATTACCTAGTCAGAATAGCACCAATTGTGTATATGGTCTTCCAGGCCCTTCTTGCCTCTCCTGTGGGAGTCCAGTCAGACTCAGGTATGGGCCATGACAATTATTTATGAAACACAATTTTTATTAGGTTGATAGATAGAAAAAGCCTAAAGTATATGATAGTAAATCAAAAAAATTTATCTTATAAATTAATCTGTGGAATTTAATTTGACCTCAATATCATAAATGGATTTGTGACTAAAAGTGATCCCATAATTTAAGCCCAATTTACTATGTAATGTTGAAAATGCAGGGTTGACTCTTGTTAAGGATTTTCAAAAAAAGACCCCTTGACTTGAATATCCTGGCACACACAGCCAAAAGCAGAAGTCAACTCAATTTATCAACAAAGAAAATACAAACTATTGATACCCAAATACATAGCATACTTAATATAGCACCTGGCTCATTGGTAGGATCAAGCCACCCTCTACACATCTAAGCCATTGATCAGCGGTTCTTTTGTTTCTCCTAATGGAATCACCTATACTATATAATCTCTCATATCATAATAAAAATATTATCTAGTTTCCAATAAATTTTCCCCTTTTAATTCTGTTAAATAGCACAGTTACAACATTAAGGCCCTGAGAATGATAATTATCATAATCTCTTTTCTAGACAAGACTAGGGAAATGCTGCCATAGTACAAAAATAAACATAAATAAAGTGTGAGAGGGATGAGCTAAACCAACTAAAGAGGCTCCCATCCCAGCGGGAGATCCCACCAAGATTGGCAATAGAGCCCATGTTGACACTTTGTTGACATGGTCACTGTCAACTCAAAATTGAAATCTCTTGTGTTTTTTTCTAGTTGCGCTAGCTTAATTCCCATTTTTAAAAGTGTTCAGGGGTGAGAACCCAGAAAACACAGCAAAATTGTGGCCCTTTGGGCAAAATTTAATATCAACCTTAATAAAAACTTGATTTAACCAGATTTTTCCTTTACATTTACTAATAAAATTAGTTTACTTTTTAATTTGTTTTACGACGTAAAACTGTCAATGTTGACACTTTTTAAGCCAAACTTATTTTTAATACTAAAACTGAAACATCTACAATAAAGAAATTAAGTGCACATTTAAAAATATTTTTTATTACATTGATATATAGAAAAGGGCATTGCACATATATGCTGATTCTTGGAATGTTCATCTTATAAATATATCTGTTGCACTTATTCTGTCTTTAATATATTAAGTGGATTAGTGGCTAATGACAATCTAATAATTTAAGTGTGAGTTACTATGTAAGTTACTATATAATTTATTGTTAAAAATAATGTTGACACTCATAAATGTTGTTTATTTGCTAGTGATCATCTGCTGGAGTGAAGTTAAGCAAATTAGAGTGGCACAATTAAGCTTAAATTAATATGACACCTTCTATTAAGAATGTTGGAAGTGGTGCTATCAACACTTTACCTTTTTCATATCTAAAAGCTCTTCTTAGCAACTTCAAGTATACACCATTATAAAATATCATATTCCCACCTTCAAAATCATATTTTTTATAAGAAAAACAAGAACTTTTAAAAAATTTAACTTATTTATATATATTTTTTAAGAAATTATCATGTGAACAAAAAAGCACAGAAAACGGTTAATATTTGCTATTCTGCTTAAATTTAATTAAGTGTACTATGTTTTTTCATAGTAAAATTTCAAAAAAAATGTTGGCAGCATTAATGTTGTCAAATAATAACGTCTAAAAATTCTCTAACTGTCAGCAAGAATTCAGCTTTTTAACCAATTGTCACTCATAATGTTGACGCTTTACATTTCTCACCAATGAAACTTTATGTTTTACACACTTTAAATTCAGAACCTGAACGTAAAAATGTGGGATTGTCAAATCCTTGGTCCAAATTTTGAATCACTTATGCGGGATAGCCTTTTTTAATTAAATTGAATTCTTTGAGTATTTATTTAAATTTTTAAAAATGCGGGAACTCATAGACACTTTGCAAAGTTCAAGTTGAGCTGCATATTTCCAATGGACAAAATGAATTAACTGGAATCAGATTTAAGCGTTCAAATCCATCAACCATTTTCATTAAGTTTACTATGTTTTTTGAAATTGCGGGATTGTCAAATCCAAGAACCAAATTTCAAATCACTTTTGAATGCCACTAGTAAACTCAGATATTAATTGCAGGAACTGGAATCCAAATTTAATGTACAGTAAGCACACTTAGAAACACCAACCCAAATAAAAAAGCTCCACCACAACTAAAATCAAATGAAAAATTCAATCTCAATAACCATAATTAGACATAAAAAGTTATTAAACTTTAAAATCATCCAAACCTGGAAAGTATACAATCTTATTCACTTCAAATTAAGGATATAGAAACTCTGCTACTATTCAAGGCTATATTAAGAGAAAACAGCTTCCCACAACTAAACCAATAACTCCAAATAAATACATATTTAATCTAAAAAATATTTTTTATTTTATTTTTATGGACCGTCAATCACATTCCCAACCCGCTCCTGCACCAGCCCGCAGGGCAGCCTGTCCCACAAGAGCGTCCCAGAGGGTCCAAGAACAGACCCAGAACCCAACTTGAGGGGAGTCATGCCAATACAAAGGCCTTCCAAGGTGTCATTGACAGCCAACCACCTCCTGCATCTCAAGCCAGGAACAGTAGCCTCAATCCAAGACAGAAGCTGCTCTCAAGGCCCGTTACCAAAGTCTCCTACACCAGGGTCACCAGGAACACTGAGGTTACTTACACCTCCACTGTGTACCCAGCTGTCACCCGGCCCCGCACTCTTGACCCAAGAGTTGCTACTTCCTGCCCCCACGTCTTTGACACCACCTACAAGCCATTGGCAGCCACTGTTGAGCCATCTGCGCCTGTGATCTATTCCACCATTGACGGTGCCAGTGCAACCAAGCGTGATCCCACCTTCTACACAAAGGTACATGTCCCCTGTGTTGAGCCTAGTAGCCAGGATGCCGTGATACCTGCCAAGGGTTAGCGTTGGTTGACGGATAGTGAAGCTCTCCTCAACTTCTTGAATGGGGGAATGGCAGTTTGGGATATTGCGTCCTGATTTGATGTCACAGCCAGGTACATTGCCAACATCAACACCAAGTATGGCAATACCAGGCAAATTGCCAAATCTACCAAGGCTAAGCGGCAGCCAAAACTCTTGCAGCCTGTGCACATCAACGCAATCAAGCAGTGGGTAGCCAGGGATTGCCACCTGGACACACTTGCTGTCCAATCAATGCTTGCCACAGAGTTCAGGCTTTCTGTTTCCAAAACCCTTATCTACAAAACAATGGTTGATTTGGGTTCTCTTGGAAGGTGCTTGGAGTTTCTCTGTACATCAGAAACAGTGAAAAGACCATCAAGGATTGACACATTTATGTTGAGAAATATCTGGCATTAAAGGAGACTGGCAACGTAAAGTTCTTCTATATTGACAAATTGTCGTTTTCCTCCTCACTCAGGTCTAGGCATGGGTGGGTCAAGAAGGGGTCCAAGGGCGGTGTAGCCCATTGTGCAGCTGTCCAATCCCAGACCTATTCAATGGTTGCGCTTCTTGGTCCTCACAGGTTGGATCAATACCAGATGATTAAAGGCTCCCATAACAGCAGGACCTTTCTTGATTTTCTCCGAGTTGTCAAGGAGTACCTTTGGATAAATTATAGCGGCACAACCAACGTTGTTGTGCTTGATAATGTCGGGCTCCACAAAGTGGATTTGGTTGTGTCCAAGTTCCCCCCCATTGACAAGAATAGCCACTCCTCTAGCCACCGCCTTGCTGATTGTCCAATGAGACTTCTCTTCCTCCCGCCATATTCCCCATTCCTGAATCCAATTGAGGAGGTGTTTGGTTGGATCAAGAACAAGGTAAGCAAGGCCTTCCTCAGGACACTGAGGACCTATTCAATATTCTTGAGGTCAGCCAATTTGCAATGCCACCCAATGTGGTGGCGGCTTTTTACAAGCACTCAGAATCCTTCCTCCCTAAAGCCCTGGCCTCCAAGCCAATCAGATAAATGAGCTCTCTGGTATACTTTGTTTTTCTTTTTCTTTTTTTATTAGCTCTCAAAAATTATTATTTATATATAATAATTTGACATTTGATTGTATTATAGACATATAAGAATACATAGAAAAGGTAAGTAAAATTAACTATACTAGGTATGAAGAATATATTTTTATTATAATGCATTAAATATTGTATTGACTGTTTGCTAACAAACAAATAAATTAAAAAAAGATAGAAATAGAATTTTTTTAAATAATTGTTAATTGTTGATGGTACTTTGGCTTTTTTACGCCATAAATTGGACCTTGTGTGTCATCATATGATCCTTGTTATTTCAGTGCCACTATAGCCACACAACACAGCAACCAATGATTTTTATGTATTCCTTACTAATTTGTACTTAGGACACAGTTCAAGTATATTGAATATGTTTATCAAATCATATTGCAAGGGAAAGGTAATTCAAGTTGTAAACAATCCTTTGTTTAGAACAATAGTGGAGGGGGCCGCATAATGCAGATAAATTATTTCTCCATGGTTATCCTTGTGATAAATGGACCTGTACTCAACAAGTAGTAAATAAAAACATCTTTAATTCTTTTTTATTAGATTTATTGGCAACTATAACTAATGTCTTTTAATATACTTAGATATATTAATATTATAATTAAAATACTAAAATTTAAAATTAAAATTAAAATATTAAAATCAAAATATTAATTGTAAATATTAAAAGTTAAATATTTAAGTTTAAATAATTAGATATAACAAATTTATTAAATTGTGATTTATTCAATATCAAAATATTTGATATTAAATATGTCAATATTAAAGATTTAACAGTGAATATTTTAATATTAAAATTTTAATATTAAATATTTCACAATTATATTTTACCAGTAAAATTTTAATAGTGAAGTATTTAGTATTAAAATTTTAATATTTAAAATAAAAGAAAATAAAAAAATAAAATAAAATAAAATAAAAATTTTAAGTTGCAAGGGAAAATGGTTTATTAGGGGAATGCAAATTGCAAGGGGAATGTGTTTATTCTGGGGAATTATACCCTGAAATTTAATTTTCAGCTAATGCATCTAATTGGGACCACATACTCTTCTGTATGTAGTGGATGACTCTGGCGCCAATTGCTAGAGGGGTGGCGCTCAACACCCCGGTGGTGGCCAACCGTCTTATAAAAGGCAAACAGGTGAGGGAATCCACTAGCAGACTTTTTTCAGGGGGCACATAGTACCCATATAGTGTTGCCAATGCAAATAAATCATAGAGGATGTGCTCGACTGTCATGTATCCCTGTGGTGTCTTCTGGCAGTCAAGGGCTACACAGCATATGTCAATCTGTATAGGTACATCTTCTAATTTTTCACGTTGGCTTTCAGTATGCAATGTAGCAGGATTCTCAGGTACACTGCGACGTGGATCCCTTGCAAGGTATATTTTTCTGAGAACATGCAGTTTTTTGAACGTTTGTACTAACCTATTGATATAGGACTTTTGGTTGAACTTAAAGAGGGTTCTGGGGGGTGCCTGACTTGTATCAGCTCCCCAGGCCTTGGCAAACAATATCAATAAAGGCTTAAAATTATTCACAAGGACTACATCCCCAACTTTTTTTGATAGAGCTTTAAAAATTTCATTAAATATTGCAGATTTTAAATATTTATTTCTAATTTGAAAGTCAGTTTTTATTAATTTTTTTTGTATTCATTGATATTTGTGAAGGGGAACCTTTGAACACTTTCATATATGTATTAACTGAAGTTCAGTATTATATCCCCCAAATTTCATTCATTTCTTTGATTTTAATTGTTGATCCTAGTTCATAGGCTTCCCTTATCCATGCTGAGCACCCCGTGGGGGGTTGATAATCCCTATCTTTGGCTTCACTATTAAAAAAAGTATTCATATTCTGTTGAATTATTTTATTTATTTGGTTTTTATTTATTTGTTTTATAGGGGCCACCAGTGACTGGTAACTCCATAAAACCAACTTAGCGTAAAAGCCTCCACTTCTGCAACCTCATCCTCATCCCTGGTGATGACTAAAATAAATATAAGTTAAACATAAAAAACTTACTGATTGTTTCCCCTGTGGCCCCCTCAGCCACAGGCGCCATATTGGCAAACTTCATGAGTGTTGGATGCTCTTCATTAATTTTCTTTGGCTTAATTTTTCTTATTCTTCTTGCAACTTGTGCTTCCTCTTGATTTTCATTTGATAAAGCTTCTGTATTTCTTGATGTGCTTCTGCTTCTTGCTTGTGTTTCATTTTTATCTGTTTCCATTTGGTTGGTTTCCTCTTCATTGATGTTGATTTCCTTTTAAATTCTGTTCCTTCAATTAGTTTTATCTTCTTATTGTTTTCTTTGGCCCCTTCCAGAACTCCCACAAATTGTAGGCCGTGTTGTTGAATTCATGACTTGATAAAATAGTTCCCTGTAGATTAAGTAATTTTTCTTTATTCTTTTCATCTATAATATTTCCCAACTTATCCAGGGCATCTTCTTTTGACTGTATCAGTGGCTGGCCTTTGTTACCCAGCTTCCTTGTCACTAATTTCCCTGATATTTCTTTCTATCTCAACAACCTTTTGAAGGTGTGCTTCTAATTTGTTGATTAAGTTATAGATTGTTGACATATTGTTCAAATTCCATCAAAATACTGGTTTTTATAGTACTATATTCAGCGCAGACATTTTTTGTCCTCATCATTAATAAATTAAAGACAATAAACATAAATATTTCATTAAAATATTGCATTAAAATATTGCAATTAGACGTCAACTCTTGATATTTTGATATTATGTGCATAACTCAATGCATTTTGTTTAATAAAATCCACTATAAACTTGGCCTTTTCCATTATAATTTAATGAAATGGATTGTGATTATATTAGGGCCATTAACGTTTAGTACAGATATTGAAAATTAGTGCATTCTACAGCCTTTATATTTACCTATTGGTAATAATTCTATAAACTTTTCAGTTGGATTTTACAAGGTAATAATAATGTAATGTGTTAATATATTACAGTTTACTGTCATTAATTGGCTGATTTTCTTTGCTGTGGCAATTGTGTATTTTTTGATATTTCTACACTAGTATCCAATTGGTTGGCTTCACACCCAATCACACAGGCAATAGGAAAACAAGCTCCCACCCCAACCACATCCAGTCTCTGGGTGGTGGCTTGTTTTCCTATTGCCTGTGCAATTGGATGTGAAGCCAACCAATTGGATACTAGTGCAGAAATATCAGAAAATGCACAATTGCCACAGAAAAGAAAACCAGCCAATTAATGACAATAAACAGTAATATATTAGCACATTAAATTATTATTACCTTGTAAAATCCAACTGAAAAGTTTATAGAATTATTACCAATAGGTAAATATAAAGGCTGTAGAATGCACTAATTTTCAATATCTGTACTAAACGTTAATGGCCCTAATATAATCACAATCCATTTCATTAAATTATAATGGAAAAGGCCAAGTTTAAAGTGGATTTTATTAAACAAAATGCATTGAGTTATGCACATAATATCAAAATATCAAAAGTTGACGTCTAATTGCAATATTTTAATACAATATTTACATTTATTGTCTTCAATTTATTAATAATGATGAAAAATATGTATTCTCATAATTTTAAGCTATTTGTAAAATGTACAACATTGTATTAATTATGGGAAATGTTGCTAATGTAAAAAGAAAACATTATTAATTATTAATTGAAAGAAAGATATCAATTTTAATAAGTTATCACAAAGAAAAGATTTATTTACTAATCAAAGGATAGGAAGGGAAGGGAATGGGCGGAATGGACTTTGCCTTCATCTGAGCCTGTGAAAGGGGCATCATCAGAGATAGTGGGGAGGGAATTGGTAGTGGCTTGGGAGTCAGGGTTGGAAGGCAGGTGGCTTGATGGGGGGAGGGGGTTGGGGAGGCAGGGTTTGTTGACTGGGAAGGGGCAGCAAGAGCAGTTTGCTTCAATTGCTCAAATTCTTCTTCTGTCACATATACTGGCTTGACAAAATGGATGGACTGGCGTGGGGGGAGACGGGGATCCTTTCTGGACTTATCACTATCACTTGCATAGAAGATGATGAGATCAAATAAGTTCTGGACGGACACAGAAGGGAAAAGATCATACCCCTTATCAATCTGGGTGCATAGTTTGTTCTAGGTGGCAGGCTTCAAGCGCCTGAGGGCAGAACCAAAATTGTAGAGACATACATCTGCAAGATGCATGTTGGCATAGTTGATGGGGTAGGACCAGCAGGTATGCCCTGCAGCCCTGATTTCTTGGGTAGCCCATTCCTGCTGCTCCATCTCTGCACTCAGTACAACTGTGTGCACAGTGTTTTGTGTGGCCCACTCCTCCAGCATGGCCTTGAGCTCCATCTGGTAGGCATACCCATCTTTGGTGTTTGATATTGCCAAGTAATAATTGACGCCCAATGGGAAAACTGCCAATAAAACCCTGACAAAACAATACAAGATTGGGCCACGCTTGTACACGTCAGATTGGATGCACTTCTCTCCAAAGTCTTGGATACTGGCCAAGATCTTGGCGTATGATAGGAAGATGACGTCATTACGGGCCCTTATTGCCCTCCCTTTAATAAAATTAATAATGGTTGCATTGTATGGGTCAGTATCCACCAAAATGGGGCCACCAAGAACCTGATTGGATAGGATTCTGGTGGCAACCACAACTCCTTGCATCCATGAATTCACCATTCTTTTGTTGGTGAAGATGCTGTGGAGTCTCAACTGGAGACGTACCTGGACCAGGGGCATTCACGGGTCATGTTCCATAATGGCCATCATAAGGGGATGGGCTGTGTCACCTTTGGTTGAGGTACAGGCACCAGTTGGGGTCTTCTTGGTGGGGGGGCACAGTTTGCGTGGGCTCGCAGGGTTGCAGCCACAGTGGACTTTGCAAAACCCATTGTGGCCGCAATTTCCCCAATGGACATAAGCTTCCCTTGCTTTTCAACCATTTCAAGAACAATGTCCGGAGTGATCAGTTTTCTTCTGCATCTTGCAGGCTGATTGGCTGGGGGAGGAACGTGTCCATCTTGAAAACTGGTTGATGTCATCTGATTGGCTGTTTTGGGTTCTGGGCTCTCTGGGTGATCCCATGGCTAAAATGGCTGGTTCCAGATGCCATTGCTGATAAGGGATTAAGGTTGGCATCTTCCTGTGCATGGTGGGCAAACAGGGCCATGCTAGAAGTTGTAGGAGAAAGAACAGACTCCTGGGTGGGGCTTGTAGAGGGGCCTGCGGGTTGGGAGTGGCCATAGACAGAGGCTTCCCCATTAAGAGACCCAGTGTAGCCCTGCATAATTTATGTCAAGGCCAGGGAACAGCTTGTTGACTTGGTTGGTGTTGAAAGAAGACATAATAAAAATTTTATTATAATTTTAAACTCAAGAAGAGGAATGTATATTTTAGTCAATTTTATTGTTATATATGTCAATTTTTTGAATATTACAATCTAAATTTTAGCCAACCTAAAATAGAATAGGGTGATTTTTGAGAATGCCTATTATTCCTAAAAGAATTTGCACAAATCCACTCTAGATCCTTTAACATCCTTTTTGAGACATCTATAAATTATATTTATTTCAAATTCATCACAATTAAGATTTGAAACTTGGTTCTTGGATTTGAAAATCCTGCAATTTCAGATTTGTTAATTTTCACATGATGTCTATGATTTGTTTGACATACAGGAAATCTCAAATTGTACATAAGAATCCCGCATTTCTGATTCATGTATCCCGCAGTTGTTTGTTGGGTTTTGTCTTTTGTTAGTTGAGTTATCTGCTCAAGAGATTCAAAATTTGCCAATCTAAATAAACCAAAAAAAGTCAAATTAAATGGTTACTTTTATTAAATATTTTAATTATCACTCAGCTGAGTTGCCTGCAAAAGTGATTCAAAATTTGGACCAAGGATTTGACAATATCACATTTTTACGTTCAGGTTCTGAATTTACAGTAATAAAAACTTCTGATTTTTTGATATGTTGTATTTTTAACTTTTTGTTTTCATTTTTTTTAATTTTTAAAATAAAATCTATATAAAATACTAATACTTTTTCATATTTCTTTTAACTTTTTCTTGATATTTAAAACTCTAATAAAATGAAACTTCTACAATTTTTTTATTTTTAAATTTCACTAAAAGCACTTTAAGTATAAAATTAAATATGATGATTCTTATAGTTGTTTTGTTTTGTTTTTAAATACAAAGCTTTATATCAGAAATTTTTACTTTTTATTTTAGGACAAGAATTCTTCCAAAAAGCTCAAAGGAAACAAGTGTCCCTCCAAGGTTCCTTCCTCCTTGCCCAAACACTTCCCAATCATGAGTGTGAAGGGTGGGCTGGTCATGATGGCCAATGAATAATCTTTTCCTGCAACAATGCCAACCAGGGCTTCAAGAGCTGCCATTAAATCTGTAAGGACTGCACTGTTCAGTTTGACTCAACACTGAGCACTAGGACAAGGTCCAAACCATCAAGGGCAAGCATACTTGCATAATGCCCAATACCACCATCTCATCTCCTGAAGTAGTATCTGGTGCAGGTGATACCTACCTCAAAGGACTTTTATCCACCCAGCTGACTGTGCTTGCCTGTAAGCACCCTCCCACCAATCTGAAGAGGGTGCCAACCTACAATCAGTTGGTGAAGTTTGTTAGCAATAGGCGCCAAGCCCTCAACCCCCTGGCCAAGAGTGCCACTAATATTGAAGACCTGGTCCTTAATGATGCCCTCAAAAAAACTGAAGGTGGTGAGATGTTCCTACTCCATGACAATGGTCATGAAGTGGAGGATAGGTTTACTACCTATGCACCAACCCAAAACCTGTAACAGCTCAATAATGCAACAGCTTGACTGTATGATGGCACATTTGTGATATTCCCCTGTCAGGGACCCACTTGAGAGGGAACAAGTTCCCAATATGATGAGCCAAGGCCCCTGAGTTAAGCCTTTCAATAACCAAACCAATAGAAACTGTAACCATAGCCAGGTGACAAAGTGCCCTAGGAATGCAAACCAACCCATCATGGAACTGAATCTACCCAGCAAGTAATATCCAACCAAGTAGAACAACAAGTAGAATGAGGCATTTGGTCTCAATAAGAAAGGTTCAGCAGGTGGAGGTAGAACTGTGGACCAGCTGTACTGGAACTTTCTTCCCCAGTGACCTGAGGGATATTTGAACCAACCATTTTCCAGGGACTCCTTCTGGTGGGAGTCATCAGGAGAAAAATTGTGACAATTTGTGGTGAGAGTTGGTTTTTCAAGGGCCAATACCACAAAAAGGAAGGGAACTAGAAACCAGAACAGGAATTTACTTCCTTTCATGGTTTCAAAAAAGGGGTGTAAGAAATAGGTGTAGTCAAGCTTAGAATATGAATAAATATTTATAGTTGGAAAAAGGAAAAGATAATAATGGGCTAGCATAAATACTGTTTGGGGATAAAATATGAGGATAGGTTCATTTGGGGCTAAGGGAGGGTTTAAAATTAAGTTTATTAAGGCAAAAGCCTTTTAAAAGGAAATAGAACAGATTTTCCTTAGCCTGATTTGTTAATAGGATCCAGAACCAGGCACAGTAATGATGATAGAGGCTGAAAATAAATGGAAGGTAGACAAGCAGGCTAGAAGAGGGAGTTATACATGATGGTTATTAAAAAGAGCGTCAAGAGCTGCTGAAGTGGCTGTGTTGCTTCTATGCAAAAACTGCTCTGAAAGCAGCCAATCAGAGTCCCAATGATTGCTGACATATAAGAGATTTTTATTAACCTTTGTTATTTTAAAATCAAGTTTGAAAGCAAAATTTGAGTGAATTGGGTTGTTATAAATAGGTAAATTAACTTTAAACCCCTTACTAACATCAACGTTAATGGTTGTAAGGTTGTCCAGAGTTTGAATCTTGTTCCCAACCTTGGTGTCATTAATTGATGCCTCTTTGTGATCTTGTTGTGAAACCAGTAATCTCACAGTTGGTGAAATAAACATATTGTAAATCCCATCATTATTTTGGTAGTCAGGGGAGAATTCCCTGATAGCCCCACCCTTTTAAAGCAGCTTTGGAGACTACACACACAGTTCAATTCCAAGTTTATCCCCATGTCTTCTTCCTCCTTCCTGGTGCTAAGACAAAATTCTACACTAGAGAATTCAAGATTGTCCAGGATGCTTTAAGAATAAGTCTGCCCTAGCCACTGAGCAGCTGGATTATGTGCGCTCAATTGAACCAAAGATGATTATTATGGACTTTAGCTTGCTCAGTTCAGAGCCTTTGAGGCCAACTTCAATGGAGAAGTTAAAGGCTTCTTTTTCCATTTTATGCAGGCCCCCATCAAACAATTCAAGAGCAAGAAGCAGTCTTTGAAAAGTATCTCAACAATGTGTTGTAACTGAGCCTTTCTCCTTGCTTGCTAGTGCATCTTGTAACACACAGGAGGTGCTTGAAGAGCCTCCCTTTGACGTATCTAACAGCATGGAGCAATTAGTTGGCAATATCAAACTACAGCACTTTCTCCAAATTAGGACATTGCCAATTCAACCTGCTGATCACTGCATAAGTTATTCCTTGGCTCCAAACCTTACATGAAACAAGCCACTATGCCACCTCCTGTGGCCCTGTGGCTTTCCCTATATAGTATATTATTCACAGTATTCTACAATAAGCAATACCTTATTGTATTTATTCCTGTCCTTTCTATTGGACTTTTTTCTTCCCCAATCAAATACTGAACTCTAATTGGTTCAGTTGCAACAGTGATAGCACAGGTAGGTTCACAACCTACCTAAAAAAATTCCCCCTAAGAAAGGACAGAGTATGGGCTGTATGGATACTCCCCATAAAGAAACCTTCTTTAAAATCCCCAAGGGAGACATTCTTGAGGGGTATGTTATCTACCAAGATCAGCTGGTGCTTACAAGCGTATGTAATTGACTCTGCCTAGGGCAGTGCAAAGCAAGTGTCACCCTGCCCCAATAGGACCTGTCTCAATGCATTTTAAATCTATAACTAGAGTCCTTTGAAGGTGGTGTCAAAGGGGCTGACATTGTCAGTTGGCTCCACTACACCAAGACTTGCTTTTTGTATCTGTCAGGTGCCTGAGCCCATGTGGGTTATCACTGCTTCAAGTTGCCTTACAAAGCTGCTTCAGTTTTGTTCACCAATTGGGCCATTCAGGAAATAGATGTTACTTGGGTGTTGTTCAGGGATGCCGCAAAGTCCTGCTACAGTGAAACCTTTTCACCTATTATGGTGGGAACTCCCCTCTTGCCATTAAGAAAACCAGGTTTGTCCCTAAATACCTTTCAGCCTGGCAACAAGCCCTTGTAGCCGCCTCAGAAGCCGTCACTGACAGGAATGCTATGCTCCTTACTTTAATTGTCAATGGGCCCAAACCCCATATTTGCAAGTGGGTTCCCGTGGAGCTCTACACCTTCATTGACAACTGCTACAAGGCCATTGTGGAGGCCAATAATCTGGCTTTCATAGGTTTTTGCAGATCCAATTACGCACCACCCCAGTCTTGCCCTGCACCTGGTAGTGCTCACAATCAGGTAGGCTGCCGCCAATAAGATAATGGGGTTAAGAGTCCTTGCAAGAGGGCACTACAATTAGCGCAAATTGAGGACCTGGGAAAATCCTGGGGGTTGTAGACACTGGAGGTTCTACAACCCCACCTGATCCTTGCTCTCAATCCCACCTTGCAAAAAACCCTTGTGATCACAAGGTGCAAAAATGATGAAACTCTTGATTTCTTTCAGGTCCACAGTGACAGCCCTGTTCTCCAAGCAAGCCATTCTTCAAATAAAGTAGCCCATTTGGTCTATCCCTTCCGTTTATGTGAAACCCACATAATTTTAATAGAAACCAGGTCCAATCACACTATGGTCAACCAGAAGTTTGCATATTCTCAGCAGCTGGACAGGATGCCTAGCTAATTCAAGGCAGTTTGAGTAGCTGACTCCAGCAGAGTGGCAATTACCCATGAGACAGTACCCTTCTCAGTGAGAATGGGGAATGTCCAGGTCAAGCTCTCTGTACCAATTATTGCAGGGCTCAGCCACAATGTCATTGCTGGCCTTGACTGGCTGCGGCACAACTGCCCCTATATTGACTGGGATACATCTGTTGTCACCCTTATCAGAAATGGGATGGGTTTCCAGATTTACCGTATCAAAATGAGCAAGCTATTACATGATACTTTTTTTTCAGAATTGCAGAGATGGTTATGTACAACTTCAAGGGGGAACAAGACTTTAATCAATGTTCAGTCAGAGTTATCTGCGCCAAACCACTTGCGGGTCCCCCTGGCCACTCCTCCCCCACCAGCACTTACAGCACTCCTTGAGGAGTAAAAGGACGTCTTCAGTGAAAAATTAGATCAACTTCCTCCTCCTCAAGAAATACAACATGCTGTACAGCTACAAGGCTCACTGCCCAAGGCAAACCAACTTTATTTTCAGATGCCCAAGGAAGACAAAACTCTTTATCAACACCTTATGGACGCACTAAACAAGGGCTTCATCTGCCCCTCCCTATCACCCTACAGGGCTGCAGTCTTCTTTGTAGCCAATAAAGACAGGTCCTTTTGATTAGTGACTGATTACTGTGCCCTAAACAAATTAAATGTCAAGAACAAGTACCCCTTACTGCTAATTAAAGACTTGTTTTATACACTTCCAGGTTCAAAGGTCTTCAGTAATATTGATCTCACTGCAGGGTACAACCAGGTCTGCATTGCACCAGGGGATGAGGCAAAAGCTGCCTTCCACACGCGCTATAGGTTGTTTGAGTGTTGTTTCATGAGCTTTGGAATAAAACTAACACTCCTTCCACCTTTTCCATGTTGATGAACAAAGCATTTGAGGAAAGATTGGGGAATGTGTTGTTATGTACCTTGACAACATTATTGTCTTCAGTTAAGATCAAACCACGCATCTCCAACACCTCTGTGCTGTACTTGACACCCTTTGGAAAAACCAGCTAAAAGCTAAACCCTCCAAATGCAAGTTTCTCAAGTCAGAGTTGTTATTCCTAGGGTACACCATCTCTACCCAAGGGATAAAGCCCAACCCTGCCAAAATCAAGGCAGTCACCAGCATGCCGCCCCCACTGATGTGGGCCAGGTGCGGACATTCTTAGGCATGGTTTCCTACGTGCGCAAATTCATTCCCAATTGTGGGGAATTAATTGAACCTCTCACCAAGCTCCTAAACACCAAACAACGCTTCCAAATGGACCCCTGTCAGAGATCAAGCCTTTGATAAGTTGAAGCAAAGACTTACAAATACACCCGTATTGCAGTTCCCCAATTGAAACCGCCAATACAAACTTGAGACTAATGCCTCTGACAGAGCCATAGGGGGCGTGCTACAGGTCAAAACTGATAATGGCATCTTCCTCCCCATGGTATAAAAACCAGGAAGCTCACTGACTCAGAATAATGTACACAATTTATGGCAAGGAGCTAGCAGCAATTGTGTCTGCATTGAGAAGTGGCACTGCTACCTGGAAATGGCCACCTTTCCACCCTGCGTCCTGACAGACCACAAGTCACTCCAGTACTTCAATATACAGTCCCGCTTGACACGCTGTCAAGCAGGCTGGGTTGAGTGCCTATCCCTCTATCAGCTGCACATTGAGTACAAGCCTGGGAAGGAACTTGTAACAGCTGATGCCCTCTCACGCCTCTATGTGGCATCCATCACGGGAGATAATGGCTTAGACCCTGACTAGCTAATACTCTACCTGCGCCCTGAAGCAACCCGCTACAAGGGCCTAACTCTGCAACTATCTTCAAATTAAAGGATACCAAAAAATCAGTTCACCACTGATGCTGGCAACATCTGTTGCCAGGCAGAGACTGGGGAGAAGAGGCTGCATATAACCACCACCCAGCAAGAAGATACCATACTGCATTACCACCACACCTTGGGCCATATAAGAGGACATAACCTCTTTAAAATAATGAAGTGTAAGGTCTGGTGGCTGTGTATGGGCCAAGACATCTTGGAACTCCTTGAGATCTGCATACTGCGTGAGAAAAATACATCAAAGTCTGCACCTTTTAAGTCCAAACTGCTCATCAAAGCCATGAAACCCTTTGAAAAGTGGGCTCTTGAAATTGTTGGGCCCCTCCCTGAGGATAGACTAGGCAATAAGTACATCATTACAGCCATTCACTATTTTATCAGTTGGCCAGTAGCGCAGGGACCACTAGCCATACCACCACCATTACCTGATTCATTGGAAAGAAAATTGTGGCCCGCTTTGGGCAACCCAAACACCTCATTTATGGATGGTGGGCCCAAGCTTGTGGGGCATGTCAAGAATGCATATTGCGCCAAAAATGCACTCCAGAGAATAGTCACAACCCCCTACCATCCTCAAGCTAATGGGTGTGTAAAGCATCTAAATAGTTCAATGGTCCAACTCATTGCCAAGCTCTCACAGGAGCATCCCAACACTGCATGACCTGAACACCTTCCAACTATGCTGCTTATCTTGCGAGCAAGAATCAACAGGGGCGCCAGGTTCAGACCAGCACCTTAGCCTTTGGAACACCTGACAGTTTGACAGGGATGGAACAAGGAAAATACACTACTGGTTCCTGGTAAGCCCCCCTTGTTACCTACCCCCTCCCTGAGCCAGTGGCATGCCAAAGCCTGAGACATTGAACACAAGAGAATTGAGAGGGCACAAAGCACCTTGAGGGCCAATACACTGTAAATGACCCCATCTATGCCCTCAACCCCAATTCCGCCAAATTAGAGCAAAACCATCTGGGGCCCTTCAAGATAGCTGCAGTTTATGAAAACCACACCTATCAATTGAGAAGATGCCAAAGGAAACACCAAGAGACTCCACCATTATTGCTTGTGCCCCTGCCATGCCATCCCCACACAAAGGTTGTTTATGTGGATCTTCTAAGATCTCCTGCAAACTCTGATCCTGGTGTTGGACAACAAATAAAATAAAAGGGGGCCTTGCAACTGAGCCTTCCTCCTTTCCTGCTAGTGCATCTTGTAACACCCAGGGAGCGCTTGAAGAGCCTCCCTTTGATGTATCTAACAGTATGGAGTAATCAGTTGGCAATATCAAACTATAGGCACTTGATCCTAATTAGGACATTGCCAATTCAACCTGCTGATCCCTGCACAAGTTATTCCTTGGCTCCAAACCTTACATGAAACAAGCCACTATGCCACCTCCTGTGGCCCTGTGGCTTCCCTATATAATCTTTTATTATTCACAGTATTCTAAAATAAACAATATTATTATTCTATTTTTTATGTCCTTTCTATTGGACTGTTGTCTTCCCAAATCAAATACTGAACTCTAATTGGTTCAGTTACAACAAATGGTAAATGGAAGTGCCACTTGCCATGACCCAGCTTGCTGCCTTGGATTTTGTGCAGCCTAAGCATACTGGGATTAGCTTTGAGGCCATCAAGGAGGATGCTTTTGCCAAAAAGCACTCCACCATCTTCAAGAGCTATCTTGTGTATTCCAAGCGGCAGTGGGTAGGTGTAAGGAATTCCATACCTTATTAAAAATCAAGATGTTTGAATAATTTTCACGGACTGGAAACTGCATTTTTAAATGGCAAATTAAAAACTAAGAAAGTTGACAAAACAATTAATTCAATTGTTTTAAAAACACGTTTGAAATTTCTAAACAAATGTGTTTTAAGCAAAAACACACCTGAAAACAAAAGTGAGTGTAAAAACCAAGAGCAAAACATAAATTCTATTTTAAAACTGGGATTTAAGGCCCCAGAAGACAATAACAACAGCAATAACAATTCAGCATTTAAATTTGGCTCCGACAATCATAATACAGCCAATCAATCAGAAAATAAATGCAAAAATTGTCCAAACCAGAGATTCAGGGACCCAGGAAGCCAATCAAACCCAGTGAACCACCCAAGCCAAAGGAATAATTCTTATCCTGCCCCAGATTCCATTCCCAACTATAGTAAGATACAATACTGCAATGCAATATCCCAACCTGCTGCATTCCTGCAAGGCAATACTTCTCAAATCATTCTTGCAGTATCACCTGGTAACCACAATTTTCCTTTCTCACTTAAGATCAGTATTTAAACTGGAAAATCCTTCCCTTCCAAATTGCTCCAGCAACTTCTTTTATTCCTATCAATCAATATATCTATATTTTCAACTTCTAAACACTTGATTAGTAGATTCTAAAGGTCCCCCTCCAACAGCATGAAGTTCATTTTCTTTTTATGGAATTTTTATGTGTTAATCAGTTATGGATAAGCCAATGTGAACTTTGAAACCCCTGAACCAACTCCAACTGAAAAATCAGAAGACTCAATGTGATATTGTTTTGGACCATGTTGTTGCCATGCCCCTTACATATTAACAGCTTGATTCCCACCTATTATCCATCCGAAGGCCCCCTGGTTGGTCTTGGGGTACATCAGTGTATATTATCTCCTAAACCAGTTCACTCCCTTCTTGGGAAGATTCCGCTTATTTGGTCACCTTCTACACATGTTAATGATAGGGATTCCAGTAGGGTCCACTCTAGTCAAATTCAACTTGGGAGCTCTTATTCATTTAATTGGAGAAAGACTTCCCAATGAGTGGATCCCTGACAGTAGGCAGGAAGGTGGCTTCCAGGAGAGAGAAGAGTGAGGCCTATCCCCTTTGGAACTGCCAGAGCGCCTGTCAGAGCATAGAGATAAAGACATCCCCCAGAGTTGAGGTTTGGCATAAACACCTGAAGACAAAGTTTGGGGTCAACCCAAGTTTAACAATATCTTTGTGAAGCTTCTGGAGGAGCAGGGCAGAAGCATCTCCAAGTTCTGAGACCTGGCCAACCAGGTAGCCTCAAAGCAGAAGAGGAGCAAGGAACAGGAGTACCAGGAGGCAGTTTGAAAAGTGGTCAGAAAGAGTTATAAGGTGGCCAAAACTAAAAATTACCTATAAGTTGTGGCAACCACCCTTGCTGCTGGCTTTAATTAGCCCAATACACCTGCTTTGCTTTGCCTTTATGTTTTCACTTTTGAATTTTTATTTCTTATATTTTTAGGTATTACTAATCTCTTTAGATATAAATGGTAAGTTTCAGGTATAGTTTAAAGGTGATGGTAGAAGAAATGTGTCATATTTTTTTAATTTATCTGTAAAGTATGTTATGTTTCTGTATGTACTTATATGAAGCATAATGAATAGATATTGTAGCATTTTAACTTATTTTTAGCTGCTATAATTTTTTATTCTGCTGGTTTTCTTTATTTTTAATCAAAATTTAGATGGAAAAATAAAATTTAGAGTAAAAAGTGCTTTTACACAGTGAAGCGAGATACAATTAGTTATTTCTCCTTATTCTTATGGATAACTATTATTCTTTATTTTTTTGAAACTTTTAGGATCAATTTATTGTACAATATGTGTATTATTTTTTATTTTAAATAACTTAGGATAACATGTAAAGTTAATTAAAAAAGTGTGAACATAAAGAAGATGACATTATTAAAAACAGAATTTGTACTTTATTATAGTGCCAACTTTTAAAGTGCCAGCATGGCTGCTGCTGCCATGAGCTAAAAGTGCCATATACCCCAGATGGACTGATGATAACTATATCCAAATACAGTGTATTAAAAGAATTGACCAGATGATGGGACAGGACCTTGCATTGATTAGGAAGTTCCTCCCCCACCATATTATGCAGATATCTCAATCACTGTCTCTCTCCCAAACAGCAGCTGTCAGCATTTAACCTGTGTAAATGCAACATCCTCCATACCAACAACCTCAAACTTTATTATGGCTTTATTTTTTACAAGTTCACTTGAAACTTGATAATTGAAATCCAATCAAATTTTTATCAGTAGGAACAATTATTTGAGGTAAAAAAATCAATAAATATATTATAAGAATACAAAAATGCTTTTTGGGAACTATTGACATGGAGGATGTTATATGTAGACAGGTTAAATGCTGATGTTTGCCTCCCAAACACTCTGCTACTTTTTCAAGCAGAGTGTCCAAGGGTAAATTGGAAAAGATCCATAGTTTGCCTAAATGATATAAGCATTCATAGTCCAAATATTTAACACGGCTGAGAGAACTGCTTTGCAGCACTTCCACCTTCTCAGAAAATAACTGATAGCCAAACCTTCCCAATAAAAGGTTGCATCCAGCAAATTATCCCATGCAGGACACATCATCAGCATAAGAGGGAGTAAATCCAGTTCCTATCAAGCCAAGAGCTATAAACAGCATGCCGCTGCTACACAACAGGTGCAATCTTTAAACCTTTCTGGGGGCAGCAGTATGTGCCAGAATATCCCTTTTGAACTGGGAGTGTTAGCCATCCCAATATTGGAAAGACACCCAAGCTTATCTAGGGGCACTACCAGGGCGTCCCTCAGATACTGTGGAAACTAATCATCACAGCTCCCATTCTCTGCTACCTCAGCCAAAAACGGATCTACAAGCTTGAGGCAGAAACATCCAACTACACTATTTAAGGAGTACTTGGGATGATAGCAGCAGGCAACAATTCCCTCCCTGCTATGTGAAAGCCAAGTGAAACCCTCTCAGGCAGTGAAAATTTATACCCCACCTGTGGTGAAATAGCTATGAGCTATGTCACTATTTACCAGCTTCTGTCAGCCATAAAAGTCCATAGATCATCCCTGGTGGCCATATCTGTTGGCTATAAAATGATTTATGCACCACCTGTTGTCCATCTAAAGCTATAGGCTTTATCTGTCAGCCAGACAAGTTTATAGATCAAATATGTTGGCCAGATCATTAAACACGCCATATCTGTTGCTCAGATAAAGTAGAAGTGATCTGTTAAACTGTCTGTTCTATAATCTGTCCATATTATGACCAATTTGCCACAGTTGCATTTGGAACAACCAGTTACTAACTGACACTACTGATCTAACTTACAATCACTTATGTCAGTTGTAATCTCCACATGAAACTGTAGCAACTAGCTTGATTGATCATCAATTTTTCTTATTGTTAATCAACATTTTAGTTGGCTACCATCTCATAGATGGCTATATAAACTTCACTTGACTTATGTAATGAACTAGAGACCTTTTATTGTAAACAGAATACTGTTGTTTCTCCTTTAAATTGGATAAGTTAATTGTCAACTGCCTTTTCTGAGGTGCAGACCTTAGTCTGTACAGACCATGATAGCTCCTGTAAGCTTTAAACAGATGTTGAGCTTGTATTTTCAGCACTGATGATATAGAGACACTAAGAATCATAAGCCTGCTGTATGCCACTTATTGATTCTGAATCCTCTCTCTCCATTCCCCAGTATTTATTGTCTGTCCAGATTCTGACTAATTAACATACACCCATTCCTCCACCAACCCTGTTCCAACTCTGTTGTCTTACTGCCAAATGAGAACTGAATCCTTCCCAAAGTATATATTGTCTATCTGGTATCCAACTGGCTATTATACACTAACTCTGTATCCTGTCCTGTTGCTCTTTTTCTGACCAACACCTGAAACTCTTCTGATGTTGTTACTACTATGACCTTCATGTATTGACAATAGTTGGCAGCTCTTCAGGTTTATACTGGCAAGGCATATTCTGTTGTACTTTACCTTGACTGGTGCTCACATATCTAAGTACTGCTTAAGTCCAACAACCTATTAGAGCATTCATCACACCACACATGATGGATAATGGATAGCAGTGGCCCATTGTCTAAAGCATTCAACCCAAACCAGGAGGTTTGGATCCATAAGTTTGATCCGCCATGAATGAATGGAGTGCTTTCAGGTGAGCAGCATCCCTGAAAAATGCAAGTAAGATGGGTGTGCCATATTCAAAAGTACCCCATAACTATCAGGTATAGATCAGCAAGCCAGGTGACTGCTTTAGACATCCTTTCAGGCTGTACCATCAGTGTCTGCTCTGCGCAGCTGAAAATGGCTCTGGCCAGATCAGGTGAATATTAGGGGTCTCCTCAATGGCTCTCACCTGCACTCTAATGAATGTGCAAGGGAGGCCCCTCAAAAGAAACCACCTGTTGAAGATTGTCTACAGTCCTCTTTACTGCCCACTACCAAGGGGCAGCACTGTATTCTATCTCTAGTCAACACAAAGGATCAGCACTGCCCTTTGTTACTGCAGAGACTCTGAACTCATAGCATGGACCTAGACGAGTATCCCATCCCTGCCAGTGGTAGTCAAGTATACTGGGCACCATCAGAGAAGCCCTTGGTTAGGGTGAGGTATGTGAGAGGTATACCCGCTCTAGGGCACCTCACACCAGGGATGCTGGCCCCTCTACCCAAACATTTGAGGTGGGGGTGATGGAAATTGTTGGCCTAGGTTAGAAGATAAATGCGCAAGAAGCCCACCATCACAGCCATTAGTTGTGCAGCAAGATTTCTGGTTCCTCAAACTACAAAAGAGCACTGAGGGAAAAATGAAGGGCAGCCAATAGGCAAGCAGAGGATGGCCAAGTCTGGGAGATCATACCTGCAGGTCACAGATAAGGGAGCCAAACTTACCCCCAACTGCACTAATCTCTACCCCAGTAAAATGATATCAGGCATACTTTCAGCAGCCCTTGCCATTCCAGGCTGATGGCAGGGATGAAGGGCTAAATGGCTCCCAAGTAGAAGCATTGAGAGAACTGGCATCTGACAACCCTTGCTCCTGGGCAGATATGTTACCAACAGTGCTCATGGTATGTTATCCAAGTGTAAAGTGTGATTTGGAATGATATTATACAAGCTTGTCCATAGACTTGAACAAGCTATTTGGTACCACCCTGGGGCCACAGCTACCCTTATTCAAGAAGGTACCTGGTGACAGTGACCCTTAGTATAATGATCCAGGAAATCCAAAGAAGATAAAGAAAAGGCCAGGCAGAAAGAGAAGCAATCTCACTCCAAAAAGAAAGCTGTAAGATAGGAGACAAGATCTGGATCATAAACCTGGGCTGGAACAAGCTGAAGCCAGGACTAAGAGGACCAGGTATTAAAATGAAAGTCTGACTGGATAGCACATACCCCATAAGAGGGATCTGTACCTGATCAGCATTGAAACTTGAGCACTATGATAGACCTTGTCTAGGTAAAGTGAAGCAAGCTTAGGGGAGCTTGTGATCACTTGGGCCCAAGACCAAGCTGGACCAATCCCAATCACGGCTCCTGGTACCCTCAAGAGAACCCCTGACGCTTGGCTTTCTGGTACCCCAGGGAGATGCTGTAACTACCTTGGTTACTCTTCTTGGGCAATGATTTCTTGGATAGATGTCTTGACTGCCAAATAAAATGGGGCAAAATGCTTTTCTCTAACCAGGTATGAGGACCAACTATCTTGGATCTTATAGGGAACTGTAGTTATCCATGCCTGATGGCTGCTATAATATCCATGGAAACTATGGGGCTTGGTATGATACTGAATATTAACTTTGTTTGATATATAAAGGGATCTTGTTTGCTTCTTTAGCCCCCTTATGTTTTTGTATACTCCTGAGAAGTATTCCCCCAATAAATAATCAACCTAGTAGCGTTGGGTGATTTCTAAGTGTTATTAAAATAGCTTTCATGCTGTGAACAAGTGGCTGGATCGACTCTGGTTGGTAAGGTATTGACCTTACCAAACTTCCATGGTGTGTCCTAAGCAGGATGCTAGGTACTGCGTGTTTGAACCAGTATATAGATTTATACTGGAGATTCATGAGGGGCTGTATGCCGATCATCGTGGGTTGGAAATAGACTTACTTTCGGTGAAGACTAGCAGGGTTACAGTAGCAGATGCTGGTGTTGCGACGAATAGAAGTATAAGCTGCTTCGCTTAAGCAGATAAACCAGTCGAAGCTGCAATCTGTCCTTCAATCTTTACTAAATCGAAGCAGTAGCTTGAGGCAATTGAAGTCAAAATGTTCAGATGCCGCAACCAACTAAACACAGCCTTTGGAGGAGGTAACATCCGCTAGGCTCCGCATGTTCAATAAAAGTTGCCTTGTGCATCAAAATTATTGAATCACGAAACCCCAGCATCAGGCTTCTGGTACATCCCATTTTAGATAATGAAACTTAATCACGTGCCAACAAAACCAAAGTTTGATGGTTCCTAAGCTTGATGAGCGAAGCCATCTTTGGTTTAAGAGTCGAATGAGTTAAGATCCTATTGTGGCATTGCTAAGTGTTCTAGCACGCTGCAAGGTGGAAAGTTCTGAAGGACTAGTTATGCTTGAAGCTACTCTTTAGGTCCAAGAAGAGCTTCTGGTTTCAAAGTGTACTGGGATTGTAATCCTCTAGGGAGGATGGGATACTTTAAAGCAGGGTTCAAAATAGAAGGGTGGCGTATGGACATGGAATTGAGTTTTTAAATGCAGGGGATGCTCGGAATAAAATGATCTGCATGAATCAGCATAGGGAAAGGTGTGGATGTTTTAGAGTGAAGGGATGATATCTGTAAAGTGAAGTCTATATTAAATTTTGTTTTACCTATTGTACTCCCGACATGGTGGTAAAAGGAATAATTCCGACTAAATGACGTCATTTTAAAAATATTTAGTTTAAAATGATGTCAGGGTATCGGAATTGTGAACCTAGAAATACCAATGTCAGAACTAGTGCGGGCACCAATTTCGTGTGGCTATATAAGCTAATAATTAAAATCTGTGATAGTTTAGTTTTCGATTTGGATCATGTATATTTGTAGTGGTTTAAAAAAATAGCAGCATATTAGTAATAAAGTTGAAATGCCTGGAAACATGCTAAGATTTATTTAAACCTTAAGCCTTTTTATTCTATTTGCGCCAAGATATAATTAAGAATCTTTTCGATGATCTACAAGCTAATAACTTATCAGTGGCGTGGTTTAGCGTGATGGACTCACCCAACAGTTATAAATGGATTGATGGGCGCTTCTTAGAATTCTTTTTGAATAACATATACCTGACATATAAGCCATCGGTTGGAGAATGCCCAGCGTCAGACATCGTAACCCCACTTCGATATTAAATTAGGCATGCTTTGGTTGCTCCTACTTGTTTCTGCTTCCTGTACGCTGGTTGAGCTTGATAGAGCAACATCTCATTGTGATGGGATTGACTTGCGAGAAATAACTATCCAAGCTCTTCATGATCATTACTTGACGGGTAGGCTGACAGTACAGAAGGTGACCGAGTGCTACTTAAACAGAATCCATGCCTTGAACCCAACCTTGAACGCTGTCATCTCAACAAATCCAAATGCTCACTTAGACGCAATCAAATTGGATTTAAAGATGAGAAGAGGTGAATGGGGTTCCTTGTATGGGATCCCAATCCTTGTCAAAGACAACATTGCTGTTGATGGAATGCAAACAACAGCAGGCACACTTTTCCTTAGGGATATCTTTCCAAAGAAGGAAGCTATTGTAGTCCAGAGACTTCGCAAGCATGGTGCCATCATTCTAGGAAAAACCAATCTATCTGAGCTATCGGGGTAAGCTTCCATTTCAACCGTTAACATAGAGGCTTCTTCAGGCTGATGCCAAACAAGGGTTCAGTTTTGCTGGTGAACAGACAAAGAATCCGTATAACTTGACAAGCGATATTTTTGGTTCAAGTTCAGGCTCAGCTGCAGCGGTGGCAGCCAACCTGGCCATGGGGGCGTTGGGCACCGAGACTGTAGGATCAATTATCTCCCCAGCCTCTACTACTGCACTTTATGGGTTTAAGCCCAGCCATACACCCACTCTAAACAAAGGTTTAGTTCCGTTATCTAAACTGTTTGATACCGTAAGTAAATCCTACTGCTGTTAATCTTTAGGTTGGGGTTATTGCTCGCACAGCTTTAGATACTGCTATTCTAGCCAAAGCATTAACTTCAAAGGCAAGGCTTGAAAATAATCGTACTGATTTTGAAGTAAGAAATTAAATGGTTTTATTTAACATGCAGGGAATACGGATTGGTGTTCTTGAAACCTATTTCGAGAACCCACATGTAAAGCCACACCTCAACCTAACCAACGAGAGTCTGATTAACTTGGAAAATATTGGAGTTAAGATTGTTAAAACTACTTATTTTTATATGCCACCTGCATATACATATTCAGGTAGCCTATCCTAAACATTGGGTCTGACCTTCTAGTTTTAACGGACATCATCTGTGGATTTGGCCCAAACATTCAAAAGTACCTAAAACGCGACACTTCCCGGCTTATTTCAGCAAACCCTAAGATCAAGGACCTGAAATCAATAGTACGCTGGTACAAAAATCACCCTTGCTCTAGAAACTACACGCTTGATCTTTTAATCCCTACCTTGAACTGCTCAGCAAATCCAAACCATTCTCTGCGCAAGCTCCAGTACGAGATGCAGCACAACCTGACAGAGTTCTTTGCCCAAAATAGGTACTATGCTATCCTGGTTCCCAGCCACCCTAGACCAATGGGGTACGTGGCAGCCCTGGTTGCTGGATACCCCGTCATCAACCTCCCAGTTGGGTTTACTAAGGATGGTTCGTCTGTCGGGGCTGCCCTCTTTGGGCCTGCCAATTCCGACTCACTTCTGCTGAACTTGGCCATGGCTTTTGATGCCCAAACCCCATCTCGGCTTCCTCCTAAATTCCTGAATTAAACCTTTTCCTTGGAGTAATAGGATGAAATGCCTATAAATAAGCTACTGGACTGCTATTGAATAAACCACAAAATTTCAACCTGGTTAATCAAAACCTCTACTGAAAACACTAGCACTTGGATGCTATGTTAATCCTCCAAAGCTACAAGTACCATATACCCCATATAACTGCCGGGATCAAGTTACCATTTCATCAATTAACCAGCATCCCAAGCCAAATATTATGCACCAAACACCACAATCCCAAATAGAAATTCCTAAATATCAAAAAAATTCATAGCCAAGCCCATTTATATACCAAAATTATGCTCGGGATAAACTTTTCAGCAACCAATCCTGTCGAATCCCGTACCGATCCCATGAAGCCGTTCAAGGCACTTGGGAAACCTATAACGATCACACCAAGATTTCAGAAACCCCTGTACTTACAACTTACAAGTATCCCTGATGTGTCATGCAGAAGATAACAAGCCACAAGTATCCTATGTAATATATACCAACTTATCTAGGCCATCTAGTAAACCCCTTGGCTCAAGAATTGGCTTGACCCAACAACCAACCTGGTCTGAGGCATTCAGTGAAGCGGTTATTACCCTCTCAACAGCAGAGTTCTTGACCAAACAACTATTTTGGAACTTCTTAAAAGGCGTCAACCCCAGGGAAACAAGTATGTTTGTACCAATTTTAGTGGAACAATTGTCTTTTGGAACCCAAGTATTCACTACTGATGAGAATATCAAGGGTATCCCTAGACATCCTGTGTAATCCTGCCGGCCTGCTAAGGCTATAAGTATTCCCTCTTCTATCTAACAATAAAATTATCTTAATTGAACCAATTTTATAATTAGAGTGGGTTCTTATAAGTTTTAAGATTCATTGACCTTGGTTTATATGCCTACTTCACTGTCACTGAACCTTACATAGGATTCTGCTTCTAGGCTGCAACCACAGGTTAAACTCATGCAGATAGTAGAATTCTACTCTCCTGCTTGCAAAACTTTGAGTAATTTTGAAAAGCTAGCACTAATAACATTTAAAGCCAACTAACTCATGTGGAAAGTCCCCAAGAATCTAACAGCATCAATACCAGCCAGACCAAGCTGGTACACTGACAGCTCAAAAGGACACTCTGTTGTCACTGGGAAGGGATTTTTCACCGCTTGTTGACATGTCCTATCAATTATCACATTTTTGAGGTGGTTTTGAGTTCATTGAAACTGCAGTGCATCAAAGATCTTGCCACCAGCTCCAGTACTGATAACGGATAACGCCTATCAGCAAGGTTTAAGCTTTGCCTCCTGTTGATAGATCAGCTCTTTCCTAGAACCTTTTAATCAAATCTTTAAGTGGTAGATTATTTGGTATCAAAACAATCCCCCCAGCTTGCACATTCCTGATCTATGCTAGATCAAAAGTAATGGGGATACAATGTCATAAGTTTGTGGCTCTGCAATTAAAATGATCATATCAAGCAGCATTTATGTCAAATGCTAGAAAAGCATATAAAATCATGTTGACACTCTCAAAGAAATAGCTAGACTGGGAAAGGTTTAAGGTTCTAGAATGACACTATTAAAAGGGGCTGGCGGGTAGCAGCAGGGCTATGCAGAGAAAATCAAAGTTAAGTGGTTCAAAGCTGCATGTTTCAGCTACTTTTACCCCCAGTTTATGCCCTATACTAAGCATTAAATGCAACCAAACACCATGGAGAAGTTAAAACCAGTCAAAATTATAAGCAGATTGAAGGATATAGAGAATAGCTTCTCCCAACACCAGATCAAACATACATGGATCTCAGTATAAGGTGGCTCAGAAATGCTAAAGCTCCCCATCCTTGGGAAAGTAGGCCAGATCTTCCTTGAGGATCCCATAGTACCTTTTCACTGCCCTCATCTGCTTTGAGATTAATCTTGTTTCCTGATGCCTCCCTTGAACAGGCAAGCATATATCAACTGCTGAGGGTTTCAGTGGCCAGGACTTTTTTAGAGTTTGGATTATTTCCCCATAACTTTGGGGTATATTGCTATACCAACCTTCAGAGAAGAGTTGTCTTGGTTGGGATACCCTTGACCTAACTATCAAAGTTTCAAATGATTGATTCACTGCTTTCCTGATTCAGCCTGCTCCTTAGAACACTCTGATCTGCTGAGTCTCAGAGTATTTAATGAAGGGAAAATACTGCTTGATTTGTAGTGATAAACAGTTGGCAGGTTAAGGTATCATAGAAGGAATCAGCTTCCTCTTTTCTTATCTGGGAAAGGGCAGCAAAGTGGCTGAAGGCGCGTTTAGCCTAATTTCTGCCTTCTGTATTGACAGTGTTATGAATGCTGCCATTCCCATGGTTCAATTTTTCCTTTGATGGGTTATTTTGAGGACAAATCTCTCTCTTTTGCTTTTGCCTCTGGAAATGAGTCTGGCTCCAAATTGGGAAATTTAATTGTTCAGTTGCCTGATTCTGCGCACCTCACTTGCCCCACCCATGCTTGTGGCAAGTGATCCTACCGTCCTGGTAGTGTTTTGTGGTATTGTCAACCACTATATACTCTATTTCTTATTCACCAATAAAAATTAAGTTTTATTCACGTTTTTTGTCTTTGTGTCTCCCAGCACTTTGACGCCTCTCTAGTCACATCTAGTAGATATTATTCAATCAGAGCAACAAGGTAATCACATAGTCTTCCTTGCCATTCTAACCAAGGCTTAGTACAAATCAATCCTAAGGTTAGGATTTCCTGTTGTGACTCTGTGCCGCGCCTCAGATCACAACAAAAATGGTGCTCACTACAGGGGCTGTAAGCCCCTTGGTTATCCCTTTTACAACCACATTTTCAGGTCCTTTGCCTCCTCCTATACGAGAGCCAACTTCACCTGAAATCACCAGTCCTCCTATCAAAGCAGACATTACAGACCCATATATTATCCCTACTGTGCTGAACCTTGGAGATGGTCCTCGCCTAGTGGCCTACCCTTTGGGCACCCCTGACTTGGAAAAAGTCATGCCAGTAGCACTTGGGCTAGCCTGTGTGGGGCCATCCCTTGCCTCCAGCTACAGTTCAGGCAAGCAGAATACTATGAATTGACTGTGGCTCTGAAATTTTTGCAGCATCTCCTCTCAGCAGCTGACTCTGCTGAGCATCTTTTGACATACTGTGTATAACCCGCCTTAGCCCACCATCAAATGGTGTTAGGGCTCCACATTCAGGAGATTTCATCTCTACAAGCCGCTGTCACTCATCACAGGGATCAGTTTGCTGCCTATCAAAGGTGGATCTACTCCCTGTTTACTTGTTTTAAGACCATCAGCCTGATTATGTCTCTTCCCAAAATCTCTTGGTAAATCCCATCAAGCAAACACACCATTCTATCCCAAATATGTCAGGGAGCATCTGCATGAGTTTCACCGGTTGGAACAGCCCTGGCAAACCCAAGTAGACTTTACCCTGAACGCCTATCTTGCCAACTCCAAACCTTGTGCAGCAGCTGAAAAGGTTCAGCGCCTACTCCTTTGATCAACTACAACAAGTGGCAGAGCTTGCTGCTGAAGGGCTTTGCAAGCTGGGTGAAGGATTTGAGCAAGAAAGGGCTGCTACGGCCACTGCCATTACCAAGCTCCAGACTCAAGTAAATAATTATCTACACCCAAGCCAAATGTTCCTCCTTCCCCCATCTGAAAATTTGATAAATAGAGAGCAGAGGTTATGGGATGCCGTTTGAGAGCTGTGAGCGTCCACCCCCAGTCAAGATCCCCCTACTAAAGCACCTCAGCCAGATCCCCAAGCGCTTGCTTTGAGGACTCAAGTTGCTGAGCTACAGCAAGAGGTTGCTGCCTTACACAAAATAGAGGCAACTGCTACAAGTCCACTTAGGGTTATTGATGAAGATGGCTGCTACCCTGGCTTGTCAGGAGCCCCTTGTATTCACTGTGCTAGAGAGTTGATTGCTCTAGCTAATGAGGTGGACCACCTGAAACAGGACCATTCCAAACTTTATAAAGACGTGCAAGAAATGAGTGGATGAATTGATTCTGTGAATGACAGGTTTGCCCCTTGCCTCTCAGTGGGCCTCTCCCTTACCTCCCAACTGGCTGAGCTTTTCACAGTAGTAACAACACATGGCCAAGGCCTAGACGTTACTAAGCATCAGACCATCCTAGCTAATAGTACAGGTGCCTGCACTGCTGAGACCTTGACTGCTTTTAAAGAGAGTGTTTGTCAGCTGTGGCTAGACAGTCCTCCAAATAAAAAGCAGGATTCTCCCCAGGCATAAATGGACTCAATAGCAACAATAGTGATCCAACTCCCAACGCACACTTCAAACCTACCTTTAAGCAAGTCTTTGACCCCAAAACTTCTACCATGGCAGCTTTCCTAACCATCTACAAAACTTTTATGAGGAGAGCCTCTGATGAGGTTAAGAAGGAACACATTCTAACCTGCCTGCACCCAACCTGTCAGGAGGTAGTGGTGCTAGAACTGCCCACCATTGAGACTTGGGAAGAAATAAAACAGCTTCTGATTTTTACAAGTTTGGTGGCAACCTTAGTTTGGAAGTGAAGAAGGACGCCTCCATGCACCTTGCTTTCAAACCCAAGGAGCTCTGGCTGAATTTGCAGATAGATTCTACATGGAGGAATAGCAGCTGATAATGTGGTGACTGCTCTAACAGGTTGTTGGGCTTAAGCAGTACTTGGATATGTGAGCACCAGGCAAGGTGGAGTACAACAGAATATGCCTTGCCAGCATAAAACTGAGGAGCTGCCAACTATGGTAAATATATGAAGATTATAGTATTAACAATAGCAGAAGAGGTTCAGGTGTTGGTTGGCAACAGAGCAACAGGACAGGATTCAGAGTCAGTGTATAATAGTCCTTCAGATACCAGATAGACAATATATACTTTGGGAAGGATTCAGTTGTCAGTCGGCAACAAGACAACAGAGTTGGAACAGGGCTGGCGGAGGAATGGGTGTATGTTAATCAGTCAGAATCCAGACAGACAATAGATACTGGGGAAGGGGAAAGAGAAGATTAAGAATTAATAAGTGGCATACAGCAGACTTATGATTCCTAGGTGTCTTTATATTAACAGTACTGAAAACACAAGCTCAACATCTGTTTGTAGCTTACAGGAGCTATCATGGTTGTACAGACCCAAGGTCTGCACCTCTGCAAAGGCAGTTGACAAGTAACTTATCCAAGTTAAAGGAGAAACAACAGCGTTTGGTTTACAATAAAAGGTTTCTAATTTATTACATAAGTCAAGTGAAGAATATATAGGCATTTGTGAGATGATAGCCAACTGAAATGTTGATCAACAATATGAAATATTGATGATCAATCAAGTTAGTTGCTACAGTTTCATGTGGAGATTACAACTGACAAGAATGGTTGTAAGTTAGATCATCAGCGTCAGTTGGCAACTGGTTGTTACAGAGGAATTGTGGCACACTGGGCATAATCTGGACAGATTATAGAACAGACAGTTTAACAGATCACTTGTAATTCATCTGAGCAACAGACGTGACATTTTGAATGGTCTGGCCAACATCTTTGATCCTCAGACTTGTCTGGCCAACAGACAAAGCCTTTAGCTTTGTATTAACAACAGGAAATGCCTATAGCATTTTATGACCGACAGATAAGGCCTATAGACTTCTATGATCAACAGGTATGGTTCATAGCCTTCTATGGCTGACATGTATGGCCCATGGACTTCTATGGCCGACAGCTAAAGCCTAAAGCTTTATATGGGCAACAGATAAGGCCTATATCCTAGTCTGGTCAATAGAAGCTGGTAAATAGCGTCATAGCTCATAGCTATTTCACCACAGATAACAAGCAGACAATTAAAAGTGAACAAAGCTTACATGGCTTGCTCTCAAGCCCTCAAGGTTAATCAGCTTGTGTCTCCACTTTAAGGCTTACAAGGCTATGCTTTCTTCTATTATGAGCATAAAGACACTATTGCAGGATATTCACCTTACCTATTATGGGGCAGTTGTGCAGGAGAATCATGCCACCTCTAATTCTGGTTTGTCTTCCTGTGCCCTTGCATCCTCACCATGAACCCACAGAATCCTCCTAGATGCCAAGGTTGCCACAGCTGTGGCCAGATGGTCACCATTCTTGAGTCCAGACCAATCCTTGGGTTGAAGGAGCTGGTCCCAAGGAGCAGGCGGGAAAAGAAAAGTCAACCTAGAGGCAATGACGCTCTTGGTTGACAATTCTTCCCAGCCTCCTTCAATTCTCCCCTCCATAGCTGACTCTGAGCCTGCTGAATCCCAGGCTCCTCCCATTCTGCTGCTGTTTCACAACATCTCTGATAACTCTGACGTGGATGATTCAGACATTGATGATTTCAAGCCTATGGGTATTCAGTTCTTGCACTCCCCAAAACCATTGTGGTCTCTTATAAGTTACGCTCTGAGAAAACTACAACAACTGCCACGCTTTATCTGAAGCCAAAGAGGTCGTCTCTTGCCCATATCTCACCCAAGCTAAGAGGTCTCCTGTTCTTGTAGAGTTGTCCAAGGAAGCTGCTGAGGTTGCTGACGCTGTATTTAAGAATGTTTCAGGTTTGCCTTCTCTCCAGACTGTCTATAAGGAGTTTCCAGGCTTGAGATGTATGGTTGAAAAGTGGGACAAAGAACTTGCAGAAGCCCAGGGCATCCTGAAGCCGTAACTGTGCTGTTTTAGCAGAGTTACAAAGGGAAAAATATTTAGAAGATAGATAATAATCTTTATTGAGATATAGTGATTATATAGTCATTGTGGTTCAAGGATAACAGGGTCATGATTGTGTTGATCACACAGTTGGATGGGAAGGGGGTGGCTTGATCCTGGTAATGAGTCAAGTGCCAAAACAATGTATCCACCATAATGGATCATCATTTGTTCATGTTGTTGGATTTGGCAATTTGAGTTGACTTCCTAGTCTGGCTTCAAGTGGCCAGGTAATTTAATTGCAAGTCACAAACTTCTTTGCTTGGAACCTTGCTGGCAAGTAAAGCATGCTGTTTTGACACCCCCCCCAACTTAAGGTTGGCCTCCTCTGGGGGTAGGTTGTCAGGGAGGTCATCAGGAGCCCAGGCGCCATACTGGACTAATTGTTGTTCTGTGGCAGGCAGGGCAGTTTTGTGTTGCTTCTGTTGTGCTTTACAAGGTCTGAGGCAATCATGGTGGAGGACCTTGTGCTGCTTGCGTTTTCTGAGTCCTTGCACAAAGTAAGTGTTGTTGTTTACCTTCAGGATGATTGCCGGCCCCACTTTCTTGGGTTGTAGCTTGCTCTTATTGATTTTTGTGACCCACACATCATCCCCAACTTCATGTCTGTTGCAGATGGGAACAAAGGTCTTTTGCAAAACGTTTCTTTTTCTTCTCTGTTTGCCCCTTGTTTGCCTCAGCAACATGGGTGTCTGAGCGTGGGGGAACTTTGCTTGGGATTTCCAGCTTAGGTCCTGTTAGTGCTTGAATGATATTTGGCTGTGTGCTGTATACCAGTTCAAACGGGCTTTTCCCGGTGGGTCTGTTCACACGGGTTTGACACACAAGTAGCACAGTCAATAGCTGCTTATGCCAGCCCTCAGGTTTGCCGGCAGTGAGTTTGGCCAAGGCTTGCACAAGGCTACTATTTAGTCTCTCAACTCACCCATTAGCCTGGGGATGATATGACATTGTTACAGTGTGTTTGACCCCATTCTTTGCAAGGTATATGTTGGTGTTTTTGAAGGTTAATTATTTTCCCCCATTGTTTATCAGGAGTTCTGGCTTTCTGAACTTGCTGATTATCTCTTTGCCAATGAACTGTTGTATGTTGTTGCCTGTGTGAGATTTCACTGATTGGGCTACTGGCCAACGTGTTGCAAATTCAATGGCAGTGATGATGTACTTCTTACCATTGTGTTTCCCTGGCATTGGGCCTTTAATGTTGAGAGCCCATACCTTGAAAGGTAATTGTATGCGGATGAGAAGTACTGACTTTGACAGGGGTTTGCTTTTGGCAAACTTTTTGCATACTTCACATTGTTCCAGCACTTCCTGGTTGTTGCAATACAAGGTTGGCCAACAGGCTTTATGTTTGAGGAACTCATAGAGGTTTTGGCTCTTGGTATGGATGAGGTCTCAATGGTAACACAAAATGGTGTCCACTCTTTGGTGTGTGGGGATGTAGGGAATGGTTGTGCCATCAGACATTTTTCTGTTTAAGGTCCTATATACGTCAGCAAGCAGATGTTCTTTCTTGATGACTCTTTACTTTGTTATGTCAGTTATGCCAAGGGGGAAGCCTTTGTCTTTTGTCTGTAGCACTAAGAGAGGCCAATCTGGGTTGAGCCCATTTTCTCCTCTTGAGGCACAGATATACAGGCGGGAGAGGGTGTCTGCCATGGCAAGTTTGGCTCCAGGTTTGTACTGGATGAGCATATTGAATCTCTCCAAGAGCTCCATCCATTTAGCTTGTCTACGGTATAGATTTGCCTGATTCTTGAAGTAAATGAGCAACTTATGATTGGTTAGTGCTGTGAATTATTCCTGCTGTTCCAGGTAACAGTGCCATTTGACTAGGAAGTGTACAATGGCCAGCAGTTCCTTGTTGTGGATAGGTTATCACCACTTTCCATTGTCAACTTTTGGGATTCATAAGCAACGGGCAGGAAATCACCATCATTATTTTTGATTTGTTGTACTTCCCCAATGGATGCGTCTGAGGCGTCAGTTTCCATTTGGTATTCCCCTTCACATTTGGGGTATTTCAGAATAGGAGCCTTTGTGAGCTTCTCCTTGAGGCGTTTAAAACAGAGGTCACGTTGGGGGGTCCACACAAACTTGGATTTGGTGCCTGTTATGGCGGATAAGGGGGCAGTCAAAACGCCACAGTCAGGTATGAAGCGGCATACATATGCCATCATCCCCAAGAAGATGTGGAGTTCTGACTTGTCTTTTGGTGGTGGCATCCTGAAGATGGTCTGTATCTTTTGAATATTGGGTTTGATGCCGTCTTTTGAGACTATGTGTCCCAGGAAAGGCAATTGCTTGCAGAAGAACTGGCACTTGGAGGGCTTGGCCAACAGTTTGTGTTGTGCCAGGGTAGCAAAGACTGCCTCTAGGTCTTTATTGTGTTTTTCCACCAAGAAGCTGTAGACAATGATGTTCTCTAGGTAGACTAGGGCATGCTTGCCTATGTGTGGAGCAAACACCTTGTTTATGAAGGTCACAAAGATGGAGGGAGAGTTTGTCATGCCAAAGTTGAGCACCACACATTTGTATGTGCCGTATTTAGTGTGGAAGGCTGTTTTGGGAATGTCTTCCTCCTTGATACAAATCTGATTGTAGCCTGCAGTTAGATCAATCTTGAAGAAGATGGTGGCTCCTCCCAAGGCGTCAAAGAGGTTGTCAATCAGTGGCAGTGGGTAACATTCTTTATGGTGACTTTGTTTAGGGCTCAGTAGTCTGTGACTAGACGCAAGGTACCATATTCTTGGCCACAAAGAATACAGTGGCCCCAAAGGGAGACTGTGAGGGGCGGAAAAGTCCTTTCTCCAAAGCTTCCTTGAGGTAGGCGCATAGGGTGTTGTCTTTGTTTGGGGTCATGCAATAGATAGGACATGCTTTGGGTACCACTCCTTTGAGCTGGATGGAGTGTTGAATGTATTTCTCTGGGGGCAACCCAGGTAGAGCTTCCTTGAAGATTTCTGGATGGAAGGTCACAATTTTTGCAATCCTGAGGTATGGAGATATCCTGGTGATCTTTGAAGTGTATGATCTTGTACTGGCAGGAGTCCCAGTTAATTGCTTTCATGTTTTCTTTTTTGTCCAGGGTCTCTGTGATGCGCACAAAGACGTGGTTGTGTAGGAGTTGGTCCACTGAGTTGGGGTAGATCTGGTGGTTGACACCTTCACGCTTAATGGTCAACACTGAGGTTGCCCAGTCTATGTGAGGATTGTTTTTTGTAACCAATACAACCCCATACAATGTCAACACTGAGGTTGCCCAGTCTATGTGAGGATTGTTTTTTGTAACCAATCCAACCCCATACAATGTCAAACTTTGGAAAATCAATGATGGGGCCTTGGATGGTGGAGTGTAGATTCTTGAGCATGACAGAGAAGGTAGCAGTTTCCCTTATCACGGCAATGTGATGTTCATCAGCTAAAACCACGTTTTTAATCTGCTAAGGATTAGTGGCTATCTTGAACTATCCACAAAGCTGCTGTTGACTAGGCTTCAATCTGTGCCCAAGTCCAGGAGTACTGAGCCTGTGTAACTTCAAAAATGGAAAGGATAGAAGGTCAGTTTATTGGGATGTCTGGCAATGGTGTACAGTACCAGGTCCTCCAAGGGTACTTGAATCATTGGGCATTGGTCCACATCCTCAGGTTGGTACACATCATTGGGCAAGTCAGGAGCTGTGTGGGGAGAGCTTGGCTTGCTTAATGCTCTCCCTGGGCTTTTCCCTTGTCTTGATTGCCTTGTGTGGCAGTGATACAGAAATGGGTACAATTTGACTGGCCATTGAACCCACTTCCGTGTCCATTTGAACCTGTGGGTTTATGATTGGTTTTATTCCTGTTGCTTCCCAGGGGTGGTTAAGTGGAGCGCCTGCCTGTGTAAGAATCCTTGGGTCTCTCTTGTTTTCCAGTTTGTGCCTTACAGAGGGTGTTGGATGTTTGTTCCGCTTTCTCCGCTTTGTGGAACAGGCTTTGCAGGTTGGTCACCTGGTCCAGGTTCAAGTGTCTCATTACATTTGATTTAAGGGCATCATAGTACATGAGGTGTGTGGCTGGGGTGTCAAAGGCCATGTCAGAGAGTGCGCAAAGTTGGAGTTCCTCATAGGTGCAGGTGAGTTCCTTCAAAGTGCCTGCCTAGGTTAAGTTCTTTACTTGGTGTATGATCATGAGCGCTGTTTCCTTGAGCACAAACCTTGCCAAGAAGTCTTGTTTGAAAGAATCTCAGTTCTTCTTGGTGTGTTTTTTGTGCCACTTGTTGCACCAGGTGCCAGTGTTATGGGTCAGTTGTATGGAGATTTCTGTAATCCAAAATTGTTGCAGGCATTCCATCTGGGCCAGCTTGCTCTGGGAGGACTGGATCTATGTGGCAGTGTTGTTGTTGTTGGCCCTGGTAAAAGGTTCCAAGGCAGCGCTTTTTAGTCTTTGGGTTACGTAGGCAGGAATGGTATTTTTGTCAGTTGGTTGCGGAATGATGGCAGCCATCTGGAAGAACCCTTGTGCAGACATGGCGTTGAAGGCGGGTAGTGGAATCACTGTGTTTTGGTACAGGACAAAGCCATCAGGTATCTTGGTACCAGGGGTGTATGGGGTCCAGTCTAGCAGAAGGCCAGACATAATTCTTTCAAGGATTTGTTGGCCACAGCAATTACAGGCAAGAGGCAGAATTTTACAAGATGAGGTAGGATGGGAAACCTACCTGTGCTATCAATGTTGTAACTGTGCTGTTTTAGCAGAGTTACATGGGGAAAATATTTAGAAGATATATAGTAATCTTTATTGGGAGATAGTGATTATATAGTTCATGTGAATCAAGGATAACAGGAACATGAGTGGTGATCACAAAGCTGGATGATGAAGGAGGTGGCTTGATCCTGGTAATGAGTCAAGCGCCAAAACAAGGTATCCACCATGAAGGATCATCATCTGTTCATGTTGTTGGATTTGGTAATTTGAGTTGTCTTCCTAGTCTGGCTTCAAGTGACCAGATAATTGGATTGTGGGTCAAAAACCTGCTTGGTTGGAACCTTGCTGGTGGGCCAAGCCTGCTGTTTTGACACTGGCCATCCTTCCACCCTTTGTTTGTACTACCACTTGGGTGGAAATATCCATCTAAAAGGTGAAAATCAAGGCTGTATTAGACACAGGGTCTCTTGTTAATTTTGTCTCCTTTAAGCTTGTCAAGAAGTTCAAGCTTGCACCAACCTTAACTATCATCAGTAGTATGGTACATCTGGGCTGTCCATGACTTGCGCTATAGAGGACTATTCTGCCCTTCCCATGCAGTTTGGCAAACTACTCTTGGCCGCTCCTGCTGTTGTCTTAGAGAATGAGAGTTATGATCTCTTAGTTGGTACTCAATTACTTAGAGAATACAATGGGATCATCAACTTAAAGGACGGCTACCTCTCTATCTTAGGGTACAAGGTCCCTTTGATCTTTGAAGAGCCAGTTACAGTTCCCGGGAAATGCCTCAAGACATGTGCCTTGGAATATCCCACAGGTGTTTTCACTCTAAAATACCGTACCCATTCATTCAACATGAAGTGTTCCCCTATGGCTTGCCCTGCGTCTGAAGGGATTCCTCTCCTGTTCACCTCTTCTGTAATCATTCCCCCTGGATCTCAGGCTATCCTAGACTCCCAAATATTGTATGAGCTATCTGAGCATACGTTCATAGAGTTACACTCTCCTCCCTTGCTAGGACGCAACAAACCCTACCTCTGCCCAGGAATCTTGGATGTCTCTCATAAAGATCCTGTTCAAATGCTGGTGGCCAACCTAACTACTCTCCCCATACATGTGTCTAGAGTTGCAGGTTGTTGTCTATGGCAAGTTATTTAATGCTCCTGATGTCCTATCTCTCCATCCCTTTGGTACGTTCCAGGACTTTAACATACCTGAGGATGAGCCACAAGTCCTATCATTGTTCACTGCCCAAGACTTTTTGCAACTATCTCAAGTTCAACAGAAAGAGGTGTTTGACCTACTGAACCAGTTTTTGGATATCTTTGCTAAAGATAGCACTGATTATGGTCTAGCCAAAGGAGTTATTCACCAGATCAATACTAGTGACACTCCCCCTTCCATGCTAAACCATATTAATGCAGTCACATAGAGGACACTCAGGTATCTAAAGAGCTCAAACAACTTTTAGACGCTGAGCTTTTGGCTACTTCCCAAAGTCTGTGGGCCTCCCTTATTGCTCATACTGAAGAAGAAGGATGGAGGCCATTGTATTTTGATGGACTATAGAAGATTGATCTCTTTAACCAAAAAGGATTCTTATCCCCCGATATGTATTGATGATGCTATCTGCTGCCTTGGAGGCTCTAAGTTCTTCTCTGCTATGGATCTAGCATCAGGGTACTGGCAATTCAATCTCTCTCCCAAGGATAGACAGAAGGCTACGCTCATCACTTCCAAAGGATTGTTTGAACCTACACAAATAATACAAGGGCTCTGCAATTCTCCAGATACTTTTTAATGAGCCATGTAACTCCATCCTCAAAGATTTGAAGCTTTTGTATGTTTTAGTGTACTTAGATGATATAACTGTCTTCAGTGCTACCTTCACTGATCACCTGGCCCATCTTAAGGAGGTTTTCATAAAGATTTGAGAAGCTGGCCTTAAGTTAAAGCCATCTAAGTGTTCCTTCTTCAAGGAACACCTTGAATTCTTGGGACATGAGGTGACTCAGACAGGAATTTGCCCCATGACCAAGAAATTTGAGGCAATTGACAAAATGCTTCCATCCACCAACCTGCAAGAAGTACAAGACTTTATGAGCATGATGGGTTAATACAGGCAGTTTATCCCCAACTTTGACAATACTAGTGAACCTTTGGTCCAGTTATTACATAATATCCCTTTCAAATGAACCGCTAGTCAGCAACAAGCCTTTGAGACCCTTAAACAAAAACTCAAAGAGGCTCTCATCTTTGTGTATCCTGGCTACAATAAGAAATTCATCTGTGAAGGATCCAGGCCTAACCAGTCCATCCTGATATTATCCTGCCCTTGACTCTTATTGCTGTTACCTTCCTGGGACAAAGCTTTGAGGAGCTTTGCCTCCAGGGAGGCAATTTTATTGGATAACACTTTGTTGTCATCCCGCCAACGAGCCATGATTTCAACACTTTTTCCCTCTCATGCTCTCAACGCCTCAATTTCACAATTTGCCATCTCTTTTACTTCTTGCAAGATTTCATCCCATCCTACCAACAAGTTCCAAGCATCACAAGCATAAATTTGGTTCCCTTGGGTGGGAGTTCCTTCCTTTGCAAATTAATTGAAATACAACTCTTCAAACGCAGCCTTTACTTCTACTAAAGTTTCAGCAGGAACAGTCTTAGTTACCTCCAGGCTGGTCCAAGCTTCTTCAAATGTACTTGTAGGAACCTCCTTTCTTGCTGCAGCGGTTTTCACACAAAGGACCCCAAACTTGGCTCTCTCAAATTTTAACAAAGAAGGCATGACAATTGAAAAAATAGGTGAGGGGAAAGCGTCAAAACTGACAATGAATATATTTTATTAATGCTTAACTGTTTTTGCTTATATATCATTCAGGGCATACATGGCTGGAAACCCCCCCCCAGTTCCTATCTCAACCAATGATTTGCATCATGTGGTCTATGACATTTGAATTATCCAACATAGATCTTTACCTGAAAGATCACCAACAATTCTCAACCTATGAGAATTGACCTACAATGGGCAGAAGTCACCTGACTCCATTCAACCTAATGTACCAATTTGGCATAGAGCTTCCCCAGCTCCCAGCGCCAAAACCCTGTGGATTGCACATCCTAAACTCAGCTATCAGTGTTCCAACTGGGAACCAGCTAATCAAACCTGAACTCCTAGGCATCCTTGCCTATATTTAGTTATTTTTGCATTTAATGGTTTATTGCCTTAAAACCCATTAAACTGCTTCAAAACTCAAACCAGGGACCACTGCAGTGCCCAGCAATTTCCCCAGGCGGCGCCCCAGCGCCTGAGAAAATTTGATAGTGGCGCATATCAAATTCATTAGGCGGCGCGGCGGCGCTTTTAACCCAATAAATTTGCCAACATGGCGCTTTTAACCCTAATTCCAGGGGTTTTCCCATGGTTAACCTTAACCAAACTTCTTGACAAAGTCAAGGCCATTTTAATAAAATTAAATCCTAATTAATCATATCCCGTATTTATTAATTAATCTTCCTGATTAACTAACCCATTTTGAGACGCCTAGTCTCCAAGATTGATTTGGCCAATCTTGCCTCAATTTTTTTAGTTAGCCTAACCTAATTAAACATCCATATTCTGTTCTTTTATTAAACATAGATATACAGTTTCTAGGAACCTTTCCCTCAAGAATTTCAAACAAACCTATATACATGTAATAAACAACAAAAATAGAATATCTTTTTATTTTGGAGCATTTATTTGGCTAAACGCTCAGCAGTGATTGTAGTACAGTCACATCATCCTATATACTGATGCTAGTGACCTGGCTATTGGGGCTATTCTGGCTCAATTAGATGATGAAGGTGTTAATCACCCTGTAGCTTATCTTTCTTGTGTCCTAAATAATCACAAGAAGAATTATAGTGTCACATAAAAAAGTGCCTTGTTGTATTGCATGCAGTCAAACAGTTCTGCTATTATGTGTATGACAACTATTTCACTGTGGTCACTAATCACGCTTTACTTAATTGGCTACAACAGCTTAATGAATCAGAAGGACAACTAGCTATATGGGCTTTTAGTCTGCAAGGTTATGACTTCACTGTGATACATTGTCCCAGAATTAAACATCAGAAAACAGATAGATTATCCAGAATGCCCATCCATGCTCTACACCCTGCTGAGGCTGATCAACTGTATGAGTTAATTGGATTTCCTTCCTCTTGGGAGAGCAAGACAAAAGAAGTTTAAATTGCCCTGTCAAACTATCCAAAGACACACTCATTTGCAATAACAAGCTTTTCAAAAAAGTGTGAAACCTATACCTGCCTTATGTACAACCTAGTCTTTGCCTTTCACTGGTGCTCCAAGATCATAAGGAGATGGTACAGGGAGGCATTGCAAAGACCTATGACTGGCTCCAGAAAAAAATTTCTGGTAAAACCTTTGCCTGCTGATTCCATAGGTCATAGCTAGTTTCCACAATTGCCAGCTTCAGCAACCTTGAGCTGCCTCTCACAAGTTCAAGCTAGTTCCCCCTCAACACACATTTCACACTGTCAGCATTGACAGTGTAGGGCCTCTCCCCTGCTCCTGCTCTGGTTGTTGCTTTATCCTGGTTACTGTTGATCATTTCAGAAAGTAGGTAGAAGCTTGTCCTACTAAGGATATCACTGCCAAGAAAACTGCTGCCTTTCTGTTTCAAGACATATTCTTCCCCCATGGAAGCCCTCAAGTGTTGTTGTCTGATAATAGGACTAACTTCAACGCCAAGCTAGTAGCCTCTGTTGTTGAAGCCTTGGGGTCTCATCAGTCTTTCTCTGCCCCCTAAAATCCTTCTACCAATGGGGCAGTTGAGCGTGAAAATTCAACACTGGTCTCCATCATGAGAAAGCTCACCTACTCTGATGCTGCTAATTGGGACCTATACTTACCTGCTGCTCTCTTTGTGTATTGCCTTAGCAAACATTGTGTCACTGGGTACTCCCCCTTCACTATGCTGTATGAGCAAGAGGCTACTACCCCATTGCTCTTGGGGGGCCCCTGCTTTCCTCTGATAAGGCCATGAATCCTGACAACCACATCAAGGATCTAGTCAACTGCATAATTGATATAAAGGCCACTGCCTACACTTCTGCATACAAGACTAAGATGCTTGAACTTTCTCCCAATAATGCTGGACGTTCCCCCTTATCTGAATTTGATGTTGGCAACCGTGTTCTTTACTACCAACATAAATTATGTGGGTGCGCGCATAAGCTGGACATTCTGTGGATTGGACCTTTTAAAGTAACCTTCAAACTAAGGACCAAATACACTGTAAAGCTCCTCTCCAGTGGCTGTCCTTTTGCTAGAGTGCACACAAAGTTCCTTTGTAAATATCACAGCCTAAGGCCAATCCAGGGGAGGGTAATGTTGTGAATGCTGCTATTCACCATGTTTTGATTTTGCCTTTGGTGGGTCATTTGAATACAAATCTCTTTCTTTTGCTTTTGCCTCTCAAAATGAGTTACTGGCTGAATCAGGAAATTTAATTGTTCAGTTGCCTGATTCTGCGCACCTCACTTGCCCCACCCATGCTTGTGTCAAGTGATCCTATTGTCCTGGTAGTGTTTTATGGTATTGTCAACCACTATATACTCTATTTCTTATTCACCAATAAAAATTAAGTTCTATTCACGTTTTTTGTCTTTGTGTCTCACATTACTTTGGCGCCTCTCTCTAGCTACGTCTAGTAGATATTATTCAATCAGGGCAACAAGGTAATCACATAGCCTTCTCTGCCATTCTAACCAAAACTTAGTACAAATCTAATCCTAAAGTTAGGATTCCCCGTTGTTTATCTGTGCTGAGCCTCAGAACACAACAGACAGGAATATACATATCAGAGCATCTTTGAAAAATGCGGTATAATTCCTGCTGGAAGTGAAAATACCTCCTTGGGGGGACCTTGTGAAGACTTAAAAAAGCATTGGTATGGGCCAGCTCAAAATCATCCACATAATGTAAGTGATGGGGCAAGCTCTCTGGCTAATTATTGGTTGGAATGAAATCTTCTTTTTCTCAGTGGGACTTTTCTTCTTCAACCCTTTGGTCTCCTTGGGCAGTTGTTCCAAGGTGAGGGTTATCCTATCAGTCTTTTCTTAATAATGATGGAAAGTGCAGACTTAATGTCCTTCTTATTATTAGAAAGAAAATAAAATAAGAGGAGTACAAGATTATTGACTTGCTCATAGATATTTTATAGCTATTTGCAATGCTTTGAGGTTATTGAGAAAGTGCCATCACAAGCCTTTGTTGAAGTATTGTTTTTATCTGGTGCTATGCTATCCCAAAGTAAGACACACACAACAAAACAGTTATGTAACGTTTTGACCATTCTACCCTGTTTAGATTATTTAGCTCTAGACTTGACTTTGGGCCGTCTAAATGCAGCAAATAATTTAAATAATTATTGCATACTGTAAATTCAGAATCTGAACGTAAAAATGCGGGATTGTCAAATCCTTGGTCCAAATTTCAAATCACTTTTGCAGACAACTCAGCTGAGTGAAAAAAGGAAATATTTAATAAAATCAACCATTATAATTTGACTTTTTTTGGTTTATTTAAATTGGCAAACTTCAAATCTCTTGAGCAGATAACTCAACTAACAAAAGACAAAACCCAGCAAAAAATGTGGAATACACAAATCAGAAATGTGGGATACTAATGTACAGTTTGAGATTTCCTGTATTTCAAACAAATCATAGACATCATGTAAAACTTAACAAATCTGAAATTGTGGGATTTTCAAATCCAAGAACCAAGTTTCAAATCATAATTGCAAGGAATTTTAAATAAATATAATTTATGGGTGTCTCAAAAAGGATGCCAAAAGATCTAGAGTAGATTTGTGCTGATTCTTTTAGGAATTAAAGGCATTTTCAAAAATCATCCTATTCCATTTTAGGACGGCTAAAATTTAGATCCTACTATTCACAAAATTAACATACTTAACAATTAAATTGACTAAAATGTACACGTCTATTTTTGAGCTTAAATTTTTTAATAAAAAATTTATTACGTCTTATTTCAAAAACAATTAAGTCAACAAGCTGTTTCCTGGCTTTGAAAAAATCATGCAGGGCTATGCTGAGTCTCTTAATAATGAAGCCTCTGTCTATGGCCACTCCCAACCTGCAGGCCCCTCTGCAAGCCCCACATAGGAGTCTGTTCTTTCCCCTGCAACTTCTAGCATGGCCCTGTTTGCCCACCATGCACAGGAAGATGCCAACCTTAATCCCTTATCAGCAATGGCATCTGGAACCAGCCATTTTAGCCATGGGATCACCCAGAGAGCCCAGGACCCCAAAAAAGCCAATCAGATGGCATTGACCAGTTCCTGTGATGAACACATCCCTCCCCCAGCCAATCAGCCTGCAAGACGCAGAAGAAAACTAATCACTCCAGAGATTGTTCTCAAAATGGTTGAAAAGCAAGGGAAGCTTATGTCCCTTGGGGAAATTGCGGCTGTAATGGGGTTTGCAAAGTCCACTGTGGCTGCAACCCTGCAAGCCCATGCCAACTGTGGCCCCCCTACCAAGAAGACCCTGACTGGTGCCCATACTTCAACCAAAGGTGACACAGCCCATCCCCTTATGATAGCCATTATGGAACATGACCCGTGGATGCCCCTGGTCCAGGTACGTCTCCAGTTGGGACTCCACAGCATCTTCACCAACAAAAGAACAATGAATTTGTGGATGCACAGAGTTGTGGTTGCTGCTAGAATCTTGTCCAATCAATTTCTCAGTGGCCCCAGTTTGATGGACACTGACCCCTACAATTCAACTATTATTAATTTTATCAAAGGAAGGGCAATGAGGGCCCGTAATGACATAATCTTCCTGTTGTATATCAAGATTTCTTCAAGTATCCAAGATTATGGAGAAAAGTGTATCAAATCTGATGTTTACAAGCACAGGCCAATTTTGTATCAATTTGTTGGGGTTTTGTTGGCAGTTTCCCCATTGGGTGTCAATTATTACTTGGCAATATTGAAAACTGCAAATGGGTATGCCTACCAGACAGAGCTTAAGACCATGCTGGTGGAGTGGGACACACAAAACACTATGCACACAGTTGTACTGAGTGCAGAGATGGAGCAGCAGGAATGGGCTACCCAAGAAATCAGGGCTGTGGGGCATACCTGCTGGTCCTACCCCATCAACTACGCCAACATGCATCTTGCAGATATATGTCTCTAAAATTTTGGTTCTGCCCTCAGGTGCTTAAAGCCTGCCACCTACAACAAACTATGCACCCAAATTGATAAGGGGTATGAGCTTTTCCCTTCTGCATCCTCCCAGGACTTATTTGGTCTCATCATCTTCTATGCAAGTGATAGTGATAAGTCCAGAAAGGACCTCTGTCTCCCCCACGCCAGTCCATCTGTTTTGTCAAGCCAGTATATGTGACAGAAGAAGAATTCAAGCAATTAAAGCAATCAGCTCTTGCTGCCCCTTCCCAGTCAACAAACCCTGCCTCCCCAACCCCCCATCAAGCCACCTGCCGTCCAACGCTGACTCCCAAACCACCACCCATTCCCTCACCACTATCTCTGATGCCGCCCCTTTCACAGGTGCAGATGAAGGCAACATTAATTCTGCCCATTCCCTCCCCTTCCTGTCCTTTGATTAGTAAATAAATCTTTCCTTTGTGACAACTTATTAAAATTGATATCTCTTTTTAAATTAATAATTAATAATACTTTCTTTTTACATTATCAACTTTTCACATAATTAATACAATGTTGTACATTTTACAAAAAGATTAAAACTATGAGCATACATATTTTTCATCATCATTAATAAATTAAAGACAATAAACGTAAATATTGGATTAGAATATTGCATTTAGACATCAACTCTTGATATTTTGATAATATATGCATAACTCAATGTATTTTGTTTAATAAAATCTAGTAGAAACTAGGTCTTTTTCATTAAAATTTAAAATAAATTAACTGTGTTTATATTAGGGCCATTAACACTTAGTACAAATATTAATACATAGTGCATTTTACAGCCTATATATTTACCTATTGGTAATAATTCTGTAAACTTGTCAGTCAGATTTTGTGAGGTAATAATAATGTAATGTGTTAATAAATTACAGTTTACTGTCATTAATTGGTTGATTTTCTTTGCTGTGGCAATTGTGCATTTTCTGATATTTATGCACTAGTTACCAATTGGTTGGCTTCACATCCAATTTCACAGGCAATAGGAAAACAAGCCACCACCTGGAGACTGGATGTGGTTGGGGTGGTGGCTTGTTTTCCTATTGCCTGTGTGATTGGATGTTAAGCCAACCAATTGGTAACTAGTGCATAAATATCAGAAAATGTACAATTGCCACAACAAAGAAAATCAACCATTTAATGACAGTAAACTGTAATTTATTAACACATTACATTATTATTACCTTGTAAAATCCAACTGAAAAGTTTACAGAATTATTACCAATAGGTAAATATACAGGCTGTAAAATGCACTATGTATTAATATTTATACTAAGTGTTAATGGCCCTAATATATACACAGTCAATTTATTTTAAATTGTAATGAAAAAACCTAGTTTACACTGGATTTTATTAAACAAAATACATTGAGTTATGCATATATTATCAAAATATCAAGAGTTGACGTCTAATTGCAATATTATAATCCAATATTTACGTTTATTGTCTTTAATTTATTAATGATAATGAAAAATATGTATGCATTGAAGATAGTACTATAAAAACTAGTTTTTTGATGGAATTCAAAAATATATATCAACAATCTATAACTTGATCAACAAATTAGAAGCACACCAGCAAAAGGTTGTTGAAATAAAAAGAAATATCAGGGAAATATTGACAGGAAAGCTGGGTAACAAGGGCCAGCCACTAATCCAGTCAAAATAAGATGCTCTGGATAAATTGGGAAATAATATAGATGAAAAAAATAAAGAAAAATTACTTAATCTACAGTGAACAATTTTATCAAGTCTAAAGTTCAACAATGTGGCCTATAATTTGTAGGAGTTCTGGCAGGGGGCCAAAGAAAACAATAAGATCAAACTAATTGAAGGAACAGAAATTCAAAAGGAAATTAACACCAATGAAGAGGAAACCAACCAAATGGAAACAGATGAAAATGAAACACAAGCAAGAAGCAGAAGCACTTCAAGAAATACAGAAGCTTTCTTAAATGAAAACCAGGATGAAGCACAAGTAGCAGGAAATATAAGAAAAATTAAGCCTAGAAAAATTAATGAAGAGCATCCAACACTCATGAAGTTTGCCAAAGTGGCGCCTGTGGCTGAGGGGGCCACAGGGGAAACAATTAGTAAGTCCTTTTATGTTTTACTTATATTTATTTTAATCATCACCAGGAATGGGGATGAGGTCGCGGAAGTGGCGGCTTATACACCAAGTTGGTTTTACAGAGGTTACCAGTCACTGGTGGCCCCTGTAAAGCAAATAAATAAAAACCAAATAAATAAAATAATTCAACAGAATATGAATAATTTTTTAGTATTGAAGCTCAAGATAGGGAATATTCATCACCTGCAGGGTGCTTTCATGGATAAGGGAAGCATATGAACTAGGATCAACTATCAAAATCAAAGAAATGAATGAAATTTGTGGGGATATCAAACTGAACTTTGATGAATAAATATACAAAAGCATTCAATAATTCCCCTTTGCAAACATCAAAAAATATAAAAAGAATTTAATAAAAACCAACTTTCAAATAGGAAATGAATATTTGAAATCTGCAATTTTAATGAAGTTTTTTAAGGTACTATCAAATAAAGTTGGGGATGCAGTCCTTGTGAATAATTTTAATCCTTTATTTATTTCATTTGCCGAGGCCTGGGGGGCTGATTCAAGTCAGGCACCCCCTGGAACCCTCTTCAAGTTCAACCAAACGTCCTATATTATAGGTTAGTGCAAACACTTAAAAAATTATGCATGTTCTTGGAAAAGTATACCTTGCAAAGAATCCACATTGTGGTATACCTGGAATCCTCCTCCACTGCATATTAAAAACTAATGTCAAAAAGTTGGATGATGTACTTATTCAAATGGGACATTTGCCATGTAGCCCTTGACTGCCAGAAAACACCACAGGATACAGGACAGTTGAGCACGTCCTCTATGACTCATTTACATTGGCAACGCTATACAGGTACTATGTGCCCCCCAAAAAACATACTAGTTGATTTGCTCACCTGCTTGCCTTTTATCAAACAATCAGCAACCACCGGGGTACAGGGTGCCACCCCTCTAGCAATCACATCCAGGGTTGTCCACCACGTGCAGAAGAGTACGTGGATCCAATTAGATGCATTAGCTGAAAATTTAATTTCAGGGTATAATTCCCCAGAATAATCACATTCCCTTTGCAATTAGCATCCCCAATAAATATTTTTCCTTTGCAGATTATTTTTTTATATTTTAATACTAAAATTTTTAATACTGAAATATGTGCTATTAAAATTTTACTATAGAAATTTTAATATTACATATTTAAATATTAAAAATATTTAGTATCTAAAATTTAATATTAAAATTTTAATATATCATATTACAATATTAAAATTTTTAATATCAAATATTTTGATATTAGAATAAATCACAATTTAATAAATATAGTTAAATTTCAGATATTTAAACTTTAATATTTAACTTTTATAATTTATAATTATAATTTTCTTTTAATATTTTTATTTTTATTTTAACTTTTAGTATGTAAATTATAATATTAATATATCTAAATATATTACAAGACATTAGTTAAAGTTGCAACCACGTCAAATATTAAAAATAAGTTAAAAATGTTTTTATTTATTAGCTTGTTGAGTACAGGTTTATTTATCACATAGATAAACATTGAGAATTTAATTTATCTGCATCATGCGGCCCGCTCCACTATTGTTCTAAACAAATGATTGCTTAGAACTCAAATTACCTTTCCCTTGTAATGTGATTTGATAAACATATCCAATATACTTGACCTGCGCCCCAAGTACTAATTAGTAAGCAATACATGAAAATCATTGGTGGTTGTTTTGTGTGGCTATAGTGGCACTGAAATAACAAGAATCAGATGATGACATGCAAAGGTCCAATTTGTGGCTTAAAAAAGCCAAAATACCATCAACAATTCACAATTATTTAAATAAAACAATTCTACTTCTATCTTTTTTAATTTATTTTTGTTAGCGCAGCAGTCAATATAATATTCAGTGCATTATAACAAAAATATATTCTTAATACCAGGTATAATTAATTTTACTTACTTTTTCTACTTATTCTTAAATGTCTATAATACATTCAAACGTCACATTATTATATATAAATAATAATTTCCAAGTCCTAATAAAAAAAATAAAAAAATAAAACCCAGAGCGCCCATTTATCTGATTGGCTTGGAGGCCAGGGCTTTTGGGAGGAAGGAATCTGAGTGCTCATATAAAGCTTCCACCACATCAGGTGGCATTGCAAATTAGCTGACCTCAAGAATATTGAATAGATCCTCAGTGTCCTGAGGAAGGCCTTGTTTCACCTTATTCTTGATCCAACCAAACACCTCCTCAATTTGATTCAGGAATAGGGAATATGGCAGGAGGAAGAGAAGTCTCATTGGACAATCAGTAAGTTGGTGGCTAGAGGTGTGGCTGTTTTTGTCATTGGGGGGATTTGGACACAACCAGATCCACTTTGTGATCCCAATATTATCAAGCACAACAATGTTGGTTGTGCTGCTGTAATTTATCTGCAGGTACTCCTTGACGGCTCAGAGAAAATCAAGAAAGGTCCTGCTGTTATGGGAGCCTTTAATCATCTGATACTGGTCCAACCCGTGAGGACCAAGAAGCGCAACCATGGAATAGGTCTTAGAACAGACAGCTGCATGATGGGCTATGCCGTCCTTGGACCCCTTCTCAACCCACCCATGCCTAGACCTGAGTGAGGAGGAAAATGACAATTTGTCAATATACGTTGTAAATTGCGCTATTAATGCTATTTTGATTTGGCCTTCAAATATTGATAGTTGAAAAGGTTTGACTGGTTTTGCCTTCAAGTTTGGAAATTCCTTGACTTCTGCAAATGGGTCTGGTTCAATATCCACCCATTCCAGATTAAAGTATCTGTCTATGGTTGATTCTGGTATGACCTCATTTCAGCGTGACCCCCTCAGCCACTCTGTCTTCCTATTGAGTGATCACTGCCTCTTGTCAACTATTTAAAGTAGAGTCATTACTCCTAATAAAGACAAGTTTATCCACATTTGCGTTGGCTTTTATAATCTTCAAGCTTTTCCTGTCCTTTCTGCCAAAAGGACTTTTACATCTTGTTTTCCAGGAATTTAAGGTATGTTTCCTTAATTTTTCCCTGAAGGCTAACCCAAGGCTAGCTTTGAACCTCAAATCTTTTGTAATAAAGATTTCCCGCCGTGTCCTCCAGGATGTTGTCCCCTGGAGCCAAACACAACAAAATGGTGCTCATTACAGGGGCTGCAAGCCCCTCAGTTAACCTATTCCCACGTGCATTCTCTGGTCCCTCTCCCTTTGTTTCCAAAGTACCAGATCAACCTAAAGTTTCTAGTCCCCCTTTAGAAGAAGACATCACTGATGCTCCTGAAAATCCTATAGTATTGATTCTGTCTTCTGGGTCCTTGTGGGCCCCCCTTCCTGCTTTCTCTCTCAACTATGAGCAAGCCCGTACTGCTGCCTGCTCCCTTCTTCACTCTGGCACGGTAGCCATGCACTCTATCCCTGGTCTCTGTCCCAGGTACGCCTCTGAAGACCTGTAAATGTTCCTTTTTGACTTTGGTCTCCCCCCCGCGTTGATGGAATCCATGGATACCGTTAGCGTGTTAGTCAACCAGTCCATTCAATCTGCCCTAGTTCACCATCAACTTGCTTTGGGATCCCAAAATCAACTGTTAGATGCTGTAGCCTCCGCAGTCTCAAATAACCACTCTCAAAACATGGCCTACCAAGAATGGTCACACAATCTCTTTGCTTGTATTTCTGACAACCATTGTTACTCATTGGTGTCACAGAAGTATTTAACCGCCTCCCTGAAATCCCTTTGTTCCTCTCTCCCTGGATACATAAAGGATCAATTATGCAAATTGGATGAACATCAGGCAGCCTGGCGTGAGCAAATTGAGGCTTTTCTGCTTAACCATTGGCAGGATTTTGAGACTCTGGTTAGTGAACTCAATCAATTCAGGGAGCATGTCAACTTGCAACTTGAATTAATAGGAGCTCATGTTGATACTTGGGGCTGCCACCTGCAGCATTAACTTGGTCTAGATAAGACTGCACTAGGCAACACTCTATACCAGGTACAAAATTATGTGGATGACTGGATAGCCTCTATTGAGGTGACTCCTCCCGCTCCTCCTGTCAGGACCCCCTCTGATTTTGAAACCAAAGTATGGGAGGCCATTGCCAAGCTCAGGGCTACCACTTGACGCCAAGCTTCTGTACAGCCTCCCCCTCCAGTCAAAACTATGCCTGACCCTTGTATTGCCTCCCTCACTGATCAGGTGGCTACCTTACAAGGTGAGATTGAGTACTTAAGACAATGCCTCTCTAATTCTGAAGATTTATGATCTGAATCTGAAGATGAAGAAGAAGGTGAAGTCATTAATACCCCCGCTCATGACAATCATGGTTGTTGCCCTGGTCTAGAAGGTCAACCCCAGGTCCACTGTGTGCGTGCTCTAGATTAATTTGCCAAAGTGACAAATGATGTAGCTGATAGGCAAGATGCATTAGAAAGAGAGGTCCAAAACCTCTCCCGCTTTACAGAGACTCTAAATGGACAAGTCACCCCCTTGGTTGCTCAGACCACCTCCCTGGCTACCTGTGTCAATGAGATTGCTGGCACCTTGGCAGTACAACAAATCAAGATTGATGAATTTAGACTGCTGCCACCACTACCCGAGACATTAGTGGGCAAAACAGCTCTACCTTGGACACTTTAGAGGAAAGCCTTCAATTCCTCTGGGCTAGACAACCTGCTGCTGAATCCAAGTTTGAGGGCAACCCTCACATTAATGTCCTCAATCCTGGTGAAAACAGCCAGTCCTTGTCCTCATCCATTGACCCAAACTATAAGCCAACGTTCAAACAAATATTTGATCCTAAAACCTCTACCATTACTGCTTTTCTGACTATTTACAAAACTGCAATGCGTAGGGCTACCAACAAGCTCAAGAAGGAACACATTCTTACCTGCCTCCATCCCAATTTCCAGGAAGTTGTGGTCCTCAAGCTCCCTTCTATTGTCACCTGGGAGGATATGAAGCACCTCCTTATTGAAGAGTTTGGAGGAGATCTCAGCTTGGAAGTCAAGAAAGATGCATTTATGCATATTGCTTTCAAACCCAAGGAAGCCCTGGCTGAGTTTGCAGATTGTTTCTACATTGAAGGCCAGCAGTTAATTACTAGTTGGCAGTTAACTCCCCGGGAAACCTATATGGCTTATTCAAACGCTTTGAAGATGAACCAGCTTCTATGTCTACACTTTAAGGCACACAAGGCTTCACTCACTTCCATGAAGAGTATTAAGACACTCTTACAAGACATGAATTTGACACATGGAGGTACAATGGTGTGTGAGAATAAAGCCAATAATGCTGGGACTACCTCTCGTACGCCACACATTATGACTCTGGGTACTAGTGGACATGCTAAGAGACAAGGCTGCCATAACTGTGGCCAGATTAGACACCACTCATGCACTTTCACTAATCCCCAGGTGGAAGGTTGCAATCCCAAGGAACAGGCGAGAAAAGAGAGGTCAGCTTAGAAACAGAGACACTCTCTGCTGACCAATCTCCTCTGTCTCCACCTGATACTCCTTCTGATGAGGAAGCTCCCTCCTCTTCTGGCCCCACTATCTTTCATCTAGTTCACAACCTATCCAGTGATTCAGAGCCTGAAGATTCTGATAGTGAAGACTCTGATAGTTACGGCTACTCTGTCCTGGCTGTTCTGGAAACTATCCCTGTACCCTACAAGCTTAACTCTAGGAAGATTACCACCACTTTTCAAGTACCTACAAGTGAAGCTAAATCCATGATGGCTTGCCCATACCTAGCTAAAGCCACCATTCTCCTGTCTTGGTTGACTCTTCTGAGGAAGCAGCCAAGTTAGCCAAAGCTCTTTTCCACAACTTAACTGTATCTCTCCCACTACAGACGATGTATAAGGAAATTCCTGCGTTACGGTGTATGCTGGACAAATGGGAAAAGGAGCTAGAGGCTGCGCAAGATGTTTTGGCAGTCTTGCCTCCCTTTGGGAAAGATACAATCTGCGTGGAAGTATTAATCCAAAAGGTCAAGATTAAGGCCATCTTGGACACGGGTTCCCCTGTCAACATGGTATCTTCCAAGCTAATGAAGAAACTTAAGTTGGCCCCTGACCTCAACTATATACAGCCGTATGGCACAGTTGACATGGCCTAAACTTGAGCCATTAGTGCCTACTCCGCGCTACCCATGAGGTTTGGGAAACTCCTTATTGCTTCCCCCGCTGTGGTCCTAGATAACAAAAGCTATGACCTCTTGGTTGGTACTCAGTTCCTCCAAGAATATAACGGAATTGTAAACTTACAAGATGGATACATTTTGCTCTTGGGATATGAATTTTCTTTGATTTTTGAGGAACCTCTGCGCCTTCTAGGAAAATGTCTTAAAACTTGTGTGCTTGAGTACCCTACGGGTATCTTCTCACTCAAGTATAGAAATCACTCCTCCTTACAGCCCTGCAGAGGAAGGGGTACCCTTGCTAGCGCCAGATGCTATCACCATCCTCCTGGGCTCTCAAGTGGTGATTGATTCCCAGATTTCCTATGAGCTACCTGAAAAGTCCTTCTTGGAGCTTTACTCACCTATATCCTTAAGTTGTACTGAGCCTTGCCTGTGTCCTGGGATTTTAGATCAAACCCACAAAGAGCCCGTACAATTACTGCTTGCTAACCTGACAGCCCTGCCCATGCAAGTAACTAGAGGCCAGGTTATAGGTCATGGTTGTGTACTTGGACCAATACAAGTATCCTCTATCTACCCCTTTGGAACCTTCAGTGACTTCAACCTACCTGAAGATGATCCTCAAGTTCTCTCCTTGTTCACTGCTGCTGATTTCCCCCAACTGTCCCCTGTTCAGCAAAAAGACGTATTGGACCTGCTCAATCAGTTCAGTGACATCTTTGCCTCTGGACCTACAGACTATGGCCTAGCCAAAGGAGTCATCCATCAAATCAATACTGGGGATGCGCCCCCTTTTTGCTCTAAACCATATTGCTGTAGTAGGGTGGAAGACGCCCAAGTGTCAAAAGAACTCAAGCAACTTCTAGAGGCTGGGTTACTGGCTCCTTACCAAAATCCTTGGGCTTCCCTGTTACTGATCCTTGATAAGAAAGATGGGGGACACTGCATTGTAATGGATTATTGCTGCCTAAACTCTCTCACTAAGAAAGATTTGTGCTCTTGTCCAGAATTGACAATGCTCTCAGACAGCTGGGTGGGTCCAAGTTTTTGTCTGCCATGGATCTAGATTTGGGGTACTGGTAGGTTGACTTATCTCCTGAAGTTCAAGAAAAGGCTGCACTTATTACTTTGGAGGGCCTCTTTGAACCCACTTGTATGCCCCAGGGACTATACAATGCCCCTGCCACATTCTAACAGGCTATGGAGTCCATCTTACAAGACCTAAAACTCTCTTGTGTCCTTGTTTACCTTGAGGATATCACCATATTCAGCGCTACCTTTACTGACCACTTGGAGCATCTCAAGGCTGTCTTCATCAAGATTTGTGAGGCTAGCCTGAAACTCAAACCCTCCAAGTGCTCCTTCTTCAAGGAACACCTTGAGTTCCTAGGACATGAAGTCACTCAGACTGGAATCACCCCATGAATAATAAGGTGGAAGCCATTGACAAGATACTATCTCCCATAAATCTTTGAGAGGTTCAAGTATTCCTTGGTATTATGGGCTACTACCAACAATTCATACCCAATTTTGCTGAGTTGAGTGAACCCCTCATCCAACTGCTTTGCAATGTCACCTTTGAGTGGGCTAACAACCATCAACAAGCATTCAAAGTGTTGAAGGCCAAGCTCAAAGAGGCTCCTATCTTGGTCTATCCGGATTATGATAAATAGTTCATCTTGTATACTGACGCTAGTGGAGTAGCTGTGGGTGCTATCCTTTCCCAACTCAACAATGAAGGTGTAGATTGACCTGTAGCCTACTCATCAAGGGTCCTCAATAAGCACAAAAAGAACTACAGTGTCACTGAGAAGGAATGTTTGGCAGTGATGCATGCAGTGAAACAGTTTTGGCATAACATCTATGGAACCCACTTCACGGTAGTCACGGATCACTCCTCCCTCAAGTGGTTACAACAGCTAAAGAAACCTGAAGGTCGGCTAGAGTGTTGGGCTCTACATCTGCAAGGGTATGATTTCACTGTGATACACCGTCCTGGGGCCCAACATCAGAATGCTGATGGCCTGTAAAAGATGCCAATCCTGGCTATCCATCCCGCTAATGCTGATTGACTATACAAGCTAATAGGATATCCTGACTCTTGGACCACTGAGCCCAAAGACATCCACTTGGCCCTACAGACCCTATCCAAGGACACTATAATTTGTGATAGACAACTCTTCAAAAAGGTTAACAATGCCTAACTACCCTATGTTTGCCCTAGCATGAGGATAGCTATCATCCTCCAAGCTCACATTGACACTGGTCATGGAGGCATAGCCAAGACTCATGAATGGCTGTGCAAAAACTTTTTACTCGGAAAACATGCGCCTCTTGATCCCTGATGTCCTTGCCTCCTGCCATTCCTGTCAACTCCAACGTCCTTGTCCCTCCCAACACCAGTTCCAACTCATCCCTCCAAAGCATGCCTTCCATACAGTGAGTATTGGTGCTGTTGGGCCCTTCCTCTGGTCTAGGTTGGGATGTCAGCTTATTTTGGTTGCTATAGACCACTTAAGCAAATGAGTTGAAGCCAGAGCAATGAAAGATATAACGGCTAGGACAATGGCTACTTTCTTGCTGCAAAAATCTTCTATTGACATGGCTGCCCACAAGTCCTGCTCTTAGACAATGGCACAAAATTTTAATGCTTGCCTCATCACCTCTATTGTTGAAGCTATGGGGACTCACTAGTTGTTCTCTGCACCATATAATTCCTCCACCAATGGGACTGTTGAACAAGCAAACTCCACCCTGGTATTCATCATGAGAAAACTCATGCTCTCTGACACTGTCAATTGGGACATGTTCCTCCCTGCTACCCTCTTTACTTACCGCCTTAGTAGACACCGGGTGACCAGTCAATCCCCTTTTGTCATGCTTTATGGACAAGAGGCCACTATCCCCTCAATCTTGGGACCTCCTTTGATTGAGTTCAATACTACTGCAAATCCTGAGACCCATGTGAAAGACCTAACCAACTGCATCATTGAAATCCAGGCAACTGCCTACTCCACTGCTTATAAGGTTAAGACTTTGGAGCTCTCTCCATCCAATGCTGCTAGAGCCCCCCTCCTCAAATACCAAGTAGGCAATCTAGTTCTCTACTACCAGAATTGTACAGGTGGTAGAGCCCACAAGCTGGATTCCCTCTGGGTTGGGCCCTGTGAGGTCACCTTCAAGAAGGGCGTTGAGTACACTGTGAAAATACTATTGTCTGGCTGTCCCTTTGCCTGTGTCCACTCCAAATTCCTTTGCAAGTATCAACTCCATGTGTCCAATCTTGAGGGGGGAGATGTTGTAAATTGCGCTATTAATGCTATTTTGATTTGGCCTTCAAATATTGATAGTTGAAAAGATTTGACTGGTTTTGCCTTTGATTTTGGAAATTCTTTGACTTCCGCAAATGGGTCTGGTTCAATATCCACCCATTCCAGATTAAAGTATCTGTCTATGGTTGATTCTGGTATGACCTCATTTCAGCGTGACCCCCTCAGCCACTCTGTCTTCCTATTGAGTGATCACCGCCTCTTGTCAACTATTCAAAGTAGAATCATTACTCCTAATAAAAACAAGTTTATCCACATTTGTGTTGGCTTTTATAATCTTCAAGCTTTTCCTGTCCTTTCTGCCAAAAGGACTTTTACATCTTGTTTTCCAGGAATTTAAGGTATGTGCCCTTAATTTTTCCCTGAAGGCTAACCAAAGGCTAGCTTTGAACCTCAAATCTTTTGTAATAAAGATTTCCTGCAGTGTCCTCCAGGATGTTGTCCCCTGGAGCCAAACACAACAATATAAAAGAACTGGAAATTCACAGTCTTCTTTAGTGCCAGATATGTCTTGGCATAAATGTGTCAATCCTCAATGGTCTTTTCACTGTTCTTATTGTACGGAGAAACTCTGAGCATCTTCCACAAGAAGCCCAAATCAACCATTGTTTTGTAGACAAGGGTTTTGGAAACAGAAAGCCCAAACTCTGTGGCAAGGATTGATTGGAAAGCAAGTGTGTCCAGGTGGCAATCCTTGGCTACCCACTGCTTGATTGCATCAATGTGAATAGGCTGAAGGAGTTTGGGCTGTCTTTTTGCCTTGATGGATTTTGCAATTTGCCCGGTATTGCCATACTCAGTGTTGATATCAACAATGTATCTGGCCGTGACACCAAATTGGGATGCAATATCCTAAACTGCTGTTCCTCTATTCAAGCAGTTGAGGAGAGCTTCACACTCACTATCTGTCAACTGACGCCGTCCCTTGGCAGGTACCACGGCATCCTGGCTACCAGGCTCAACACAGGGGACGGGGACCTTTGTGTAGAAGGTGGGATCACGCTTGGTTGCACTGGCGCTGTCAATGGTTGAATACACAATAGGCACAGATGGCTCAACAGTGGCTGCCAATGGCTTATAGGTGGTGTCAAAGACGTGGGAGCAGGAAGTAGCAACTCTTGGATCAAGAGTGCGGGGCCAGGTGACAACTGGGTAAACAGTGGAGGTGTAAGTAACCCTATTATTCACTGTGACCCTGGTGTAGGAGACTTTTGGGGCAGGCCTTGAGAGTGGCTTTTGCCTGGGATTTAAGCTGGTAGTTCTGGCTTGGGATGCAGGAGGTGGTTGGCTGGCGCTGACACCTTGGGAGGCCTGTGTATTGACATTACTCCCCTCAAGTTGGGTTTTGGGTCTGTTCTTGGACCCTCTGGGATGCCCTCATGGACGGGCTACCCCGTGGGCTGGTGCAGGAGCGGGTTGGGAATGCAATTGATGGCCCATAAAAATAATATAAAAAATATATTTTAGATTAAATATGTATTTATTTGGAGTTATTGGCTTAGTTATGGGTAGTTGTTTTCTCTTAATTTAGCCTTGAATAGTAGGAGAGTTTCTATATCAGTGATTTGAAGTGAATAATATTTATCCTTGTTGTAACTGTGCTGTTTTAAAGTTTAATCACTTTTTATGTCTAAACATGGTTGTTGAGATTGAATTTTTTCATTTGATTTTTGTTGTGATGGAGCTTCTTTATTTGGATTGGTGTTTCCTAATGTGCTTACTGTACATAGAATTTGGATTCCAGTTCCTGCAATTAATATCTGAGTTTACTAGTGGCATTCAAAAGTGATTTGAAATTTGGTTCTTGGATTTGACAATCCCACAATTTCAAAAAACATAGTAAACTTAATGAAAATGGTTGATGGATTTGAATGCTTCAAATCTGATTCCAGTTAATTCATGTTGTCCATTGGAAATATGCAGTTTGACTTGAACTTTGAAAAGTGTCTACGAGTTCCCGCATTTTTAAATATTCAAATAAATACTCAAAAAATCAATTTAATTAAAAAAAGGCCATCCTGCAAAAGTGATTCAAATTTTGGACCAAGGATTTGACAATCCCGCATTTTTACGTTCAGGTTCAGAAGTTACAGTACTTCTTGGTATTTAATTCTGGTAATTTGTTCAAAGTTGTGGCAATACAGATCTAGTTCCTCAATCAAGTTAGCTGTTTGAAACTAGTTATTATGTTACCATTATATCATATCTGTACCAATGCCTACTCAACTTTGTTTAGTCACACATCTGCAAGGTGCCTCCTGCAGATAATTGATGCTGGTCCTAGTTCTTGGCTATAACATTACTTGGCTATAAACAAATAAATAGGGTTTATTTAGGTTTTATTCCTATGTCTGCTATCAAAGGATTAATTTAACAAGTAGTTAAAGTATTGAAGTATCAGAATTATATACCAACTATTTTGTAAAAAATGTTCCTCTGTCTAGTAGGTTCACAACATCTGGTCTTGCACTCAAAAAGTTTTTGTGAATCCTGGACATCAGCAAAGCAGATAACTCTCTCAGTAGCATTAACTTTAAAATCATGGAATGGAAGCCCATATCATGACAGGATAGATTCTGCACTCAGTGAGAATAAGCTAATGAATGAAAATTGCATCAACTCCCTCAGTGCTCAGATAATAGCCCTAGTCTGAGAAGTACCTTTGGAGTTTTATCAAATCACCAAATGAGCAATTTGTGAACCATTGAGCTTGAACAGGGCATCTTTGAAAGTCCAAGTGAAGTTTTTTCTTGGTGGTTGTAATGTCCAAGTAGCAGGCTTGACCCTCAATAAGGTTCCAACTAAGCTGGTCTGTGACCTGCAACCCAACTTCCCAATGATCCATAGCCAAACTAGGAAGTCAATTTGAATTACCAAATCCATTAACATGAACAAATGATGATCCTTCACGGTGGATATCTTGTTTGGCGCTTGACTCATTACCAGGATCAAGCCACCCCCTTTATCATCCAACCATGTGCTCAACACAATTGTGTTCCTGTTATACTGGATTCACATTAACTATATAATCACTATCCCTCAATAAAGATTATTATCTAGTTTCTTAATTTTTCCCCTTGTAACTCTGCTAAAACAGGACAGTTACAACATTGGTAGAGAAGTAGGTTTTTCATCCTACTCTATCCCCCAAAATTCTGCCTGTTGCCTGTACTTGTTGTGGTCAACAAATCTACAAAAGAATCATGTCTGCCTTCTGATAGACTGGACGCCATACAGCTAGGTACCAAAATACCAGAAAGAGTTGTACTATACCAGAGCGTGCTTGTACTGGTCCCTGCCTTCAACACCCTGTCAGTGCAAGGTTTCTTCCAAACACATATCACTACGTCTTGGGCCACAGCAGATAAAGGTACCATACCCGCCTAAATGGCCCAACAACTTTGGAAAGTCGCCTTTGAAACATTTGCTGGAGCCAATAATAATAACACCACAGCTTGGATTCAATCTGCCCAAAGTAAACTGGCACAGATGGAACACCCACAACGCTTCTAGATTGCAGAGATATTAATCTGAATCACACATGATTCTGGCACTTGGTGCAATAAGTGGCACAAAGACCATACTGTGAAAGACTGGGACACTTTCAAACAAGACTTCTTGACAAGGTTTGTATTGAAGGACACCGCCCTAAATATTATCTGCCAAGTGAAGAACCTGACCCAGGCATGCACTGTAAAGGAACTCACACGTGCTTATGAGAAACTCCACCTATGTGCTCCTGCAGATATGGCATTTGACACTCCAGCCACATACCTCATGTACAATAACACCCTCAAGTCACATGCTATGAGAAACGTCAACCTGGACCAAGTAGCCAGCCTACAGAGCCTGTACTGTGAGGCAGAAAAAGCAGAACAAACGTCCAATGCCCTTCACAAGGCATAGACTGAAAAAAGACCAAATGACTCTCATTCAGCTGAAAGCACATACCACCCTTCTCCTGGCAACCATAACAACAACAATAATAACTCAAACCATAAACCTGCAAGTTCAAATGGCCACAGTAACAGGAACAATGGACAGTCAAACCGCAAAAAACTTCAGAGTCACCACCACCCAAAACAATCAGGAAGAGGGAATAGCCTTGGGAGAGCATTGAGCAAGCCAAGCTCTCCCCACACAACTCCTGCCTCACCCAGTACTAAATATTGACCTGAGGACTTGGAACAATGTCCAATAACCCAAGTGCCCTCAGGAAACCTGGTCCTTTACACTGTTGCCATAAATCCCAATAAACTGATGTTTTATCATTTCTGTTTTTGCAGTTACACTAGCTCAGCACTTCTAGACTCAGGTGCAGATTTTACCCTTGTGAACAGCGACTTTGTGGAAAAGTTCAAGCTAACCACTAATTTTTTGCAGATTAAGAATCTGGTTTAGTTGACAAACATCATATTTCTGTGTCATAGGAGACTGCCCCTTTATCTATCACGCTGGATAACCTACACTCCACCATCCAGGGACCTGTCATTAGCTTTCCTAAATATTACATTGTACTTGAAATGGACTTGTCACAAAAGAATAACCCCTACAAAGACTGGGTTGCCTCATTGTTGAATATCAAGTGTGAAGGGTTCAACCACAAGATCTACCCTAACTTGATGGACCAACTTCTATACAATCATGTCTTTGTGCGTATTACAAAAGCTCTTTACAAAAAGGAGAACCTCAAGGCAATTGACTGGGACTCCTGCCAGTATAAGATAATACATTTCAATGATCATCAGGATACCTTCACGCCTCAGGATTGCAAAATTGTAGCCTGCCATCCAGAAATATTCAAGAGGCTCTACCAGGGTTTCCACCAGAAAAACACATACAGCACTCCATAAAAATCAAAGGAGCAGTACCCAAGGCACGTCCTATATACTGTCTCACACCTAATGAGGATGACGCCTTCTGCACTTACCTCAAAGAAAAACCAGAAAAAGGACTTATCTGCCCCTCACAGTCCCCCTTTGGTGACACCGTATTCTTTGTGACAATGAAAGATGGTACCATTTGCCTTTTAACTGACTATTGCGCCCTAAATGAGTTACCATCAAGATTTGTTATCTACTTCTACTTATTGAAAATCTCTTCAATGTCCTTGCAGAGCAACTGTCTTTTTCAAAATTGACCTAATAGAAGGATACAACCAAATCTGTATCAAGAAGGAAGACATATCCAAGACAGCCTTCTGCACTAAATATGGGTCATATGAATGTATTTTGCTTAATTTTGGAATGAAAATGTACCATCAACCTTTTTCACCTTAATGAATAAGGGTTTAGCTCTCCACATTGGTAAACACACTCTAGTATACAAATACAGTATCATTGTATACAGCCTATCACCGGAGCAAAACCATAAGAATCTGGAGGCAGTCTTTGCCACCCTAGCACAACACAAGCTGCTGGCTAAGCCCTCTAAGTGTCAATTCTTCTGCAAACAGTTACCTTTCTGGGAATATAGTCTCAAAGGATGGCATTGATCCCAATGACCAGAAGATCCAGGCCATATGTAAAATGCCACCACCAAAAGACAAGTCTTAACTTTTTACATTATTAGGTATAGTTGCCTAAGTCTTCTGCTTCATCCCTGACTGTGGAGTCCTGACTGCACCCTTATCAGCCACAACTGGCGCCAAATCCAAGTTTGTATGGACCCCACAAAGAGGTCTCTGCTTCCAGCGTCTGAAGAAAAGCTGACAACTGCTTCCATCCTCCAGTACCCCAAGCAATATAGAGAGTATCAAATGGAGAAAGATGCCTCTGATGCCTCTGTTGGAGGTGCGTTAAGTATCAAGAACAACAATGTCAATTCCCTGCCTGTGGCCTAAAAGTTGTGCAAGTTAGCAGATGGCAAATGCTGCTACCCAATACACAACAAGGAACTGATGGTAATTGTACACTGCCTTGTTAAGTGACACTACTACTTAGAACGCCAGGAGGAGTTCACTGCTCTAACCAACTACAAATTCCTCATCTACTTTAAAACACAGGCTAATTTGTCTATATGCCAGGGACCTTGGATGCTATCCACAAACAATTTAATATGCTCATACAGTAAAAACCTGCACCCAAACTTGCCATGACAGGTGCACTCTCTTGTCTATATGTCAGAGATATAATAGGGGAAAATGAGCTAGAACCAGATTGGTCCTTATAGTTTTTTGCACCAAACACAAAAGTTTTTCTCCAGGCACCACAGACATTATCAAGGAAACAGTTATAAAAAATATTTGCTGAAAAACATGGAAAACTTCACTGCAAAATGATAGATGGAAGTACTATCCCATGCATCCCCACACACCAGAGGGTCAACACTATCCTTTGTTATCACAGATATCTGGGCCACACAAAGAGCTGCAATATTTAAAAATTTCTTAAACATTAAGCCTGGTGGCTAACTCTTTACCAGGATGTTCAGGAGGTCATTGACTAATGCAAGGTGTGTGAAGAATTTGCAAGAAAATGAGACCCTGCCTGATTCTGTATTAACCATTTGCTCACAGCTGCCCTTCAAGGTATGGGACCTAGACATTGTGGGCCTCATGCCTGGGAAGCACAACAACAAGAAATACATCATCACTGCCATTGATTTTGTCACTTACTGGTTGGTGGCGCAAGAGGTATGGGCACACACTGGAAACAACATGCAGCACTTCATAGGCAAAGAAATCATTAGAAAAATTGGAAAGCCAGAACTGCTAATCACTGATGAGGGAAAAGAGTTAACCTCCAAAAACACCTATGTATACCATGAAATATTGGGGTCCAGCATACAATAACAACACCTTATCACCCTCAGGCCAATGGACATGTTAAGTGGCTAAACAGCAGTCTAGTACAAGCCCTTACCAAGCTCACCGCCAGAAGACCTGAGGACTGGCATAAGTAGCTATTGACTGCGCTCCTTGTGTGCCAAACTTATGTGAACAGATCCACCGGCAAGAATCCTTTCAAACTTGTCTATGGCACGCAATCAAATATTATACAAGCTCTCTCAGGACCAAAGATAGAAATACCTAGCAAGGTCCCCCTTGTTCAGCACCTCAAGTGATGCAAGCCAAAAAAATCAGCTGGAAAGAGAGGAAAACAACTAAAGAACATGCTCATCTCCATACAAGGTAGACACAAAGTTGACAATAAAGTCTGGGTACTAAAAACAGACAAAATCAAACTCCAGCCCAAAAAAGTAGGACCCACCATAATCCTAAAGGTAAAAAAACATTACTTACCTATTTCAAGGACTCAGAAAAAGCAGAAAAGATAAAGTCCTACATAATGATTGCTGAGACCCTGCAAAGCCCAGCAAAAACAATGATAAACTATCTTACCAGCAACCAAACAACAGTTGGTCCAGAACAGCGCCCAGGCTCCTGACAACCTCCCTGAAAACTTACCTCCTGAGGCTGCCAATCTTCAGCCGGAGGGGGTGTTGAAACAGCAGTCTCAACCTGCCAACAAGGTTCCAACTAAGCGCGGTTGTGACCTGCAACCTGACCTTCCAGTGACCTGAATCCAAACTAGGAAGCCAAATTAAATTACCAAATCCAGCAACATGAACAAATGAGGATCCTTCATGGAGGTACCTTGGTTTGGCACTTGACTCATTACCAGGATCAAGCTGCCCCCTTCTTTCATCCAGCCGTGTGATCACCAATCATGTTCCTGTTATCCTGGATTCACATTGACTATATAATCACTATCCCTCAATAAAGACTATTATCTATAGCTCTAAATATTTTCCCCTTGTAACTCTGCTAAAAAAGCACTGTTACAATAGTAATAACCTGAAAGAGACACCAGATCATCAGCTTGTATTGAGGTGAAAGGGATTTTCACAGTTGTTCTCTACATTTAAAGCTTTGAAGCTGTTGAATTGGTATATTGTAAGCCTTGTAGGGAAGTTATAGTTATCACTTTTGAAGTGATAATGGTTGATGGCTTTTTTATATCATTGCAACTGAAAGAGTAATCCTTAACACAATACTAGCACCCCTTATGGAAAAAATTGGGTAGCTTGCAGCAAAAAGGTTGTCTTAGAAAAAGGTCATTTTCTATATTGATGCTATGGATGAAATGAATATCACACACCCAACCTTCTCATTAGCATGAGCATCAGGCTTTCCTACTGCTCTTTTTTCTCCCAAGGCTCTTATGTGAGAGCAGATTATCTATACAAAAAAATATTTTTCTTGAAGGTCAAAAGAAGAGTAAATGAAGGTAATTTGGGAGAGGTTGGGTTGGTCTCTTCAGGCTCTGTTGAAGATGTGGGGGCCTTGGTAGGTGCTTCTGCCTTAGAAGGTTGATTCTTGTGGGATTTCTTGACCTTTTTGGCCTTGGGTGGATTAGTTTTGCCCTTGTAGGCCTTAGATGCCTTATTCATAGCTTAAAAAATATTAAGAGGTATCTATAAATAAATTAGTATCAAAAATGAGTGCTTTTGGTGGCAAATTTAAAAAAAAGCTGAATTTATTGACAGAAATTATGAAATACTTTTACATAAAATTTTAAAATATTAATATAAATATGTAGTTAGAACTTTAGAGTTTTTTATATAGAAACATATATTTCTTAAATTCAAAGTACGCAAAACTTTGAGGTTTGAATGAAAACTTGGGGTCAAGTTGTGTTTTTGAAATTCTTTAATTGTGATGAAGTTGGGAAAAGACATAAGTAATCTGTATAATGTTTAATTTAGCTATTGTTTATCCAGACTCCATTATAAAAAAATAGATGGCTTTTTTGAAATGTTATTTTCACCAAATGTTTCTTTTGTGACTCTGCTAAAGAAGCAAACTACCCTCCTGTCACTATAATCAGTCTGTTTTAATTCTTTTAAGTTGTGGTACTGTAGATTAAGAACATGTAGGGAAGAATGAAGGATTCTTTAATACTTGGTCAAAATTTCATTTCACATTTACTATTTAGCCTTTTTCATTAAATTTTCTTCTTTTTATTTTTATTTGATTATTTCAAATTGCAGGATCTCAAAGGTAATTTGAATATTTCAAGTTAAACTTCATATTTAAAGTGGACAAAATGATTCAACTGGAATCAGATTTGAAGTATTCAAATCAAACAACCAGTTTCATTAAGTTTACTATGTTTGTTGAGATAGCAGGATTTTTAAATCCAAGAACAAACTTTCAAAACAAAAATTTATGCCACTAGAAAATAAAAATTATTCTTAGGGACTGAAATATGAATTGTTTAGCAAGAAGTAAATAGGGAACCCCAAACCAATTTGAGAGGCCCCAATACAAAAAAATTAAATAAAAATTTAATTTTAATGATCATGTTTAGACATTAAAATCAAACAGAATGTAAAATTAGAAAAACAAACTCTAGTTAAATATTTCACACTCCAAACTGCTGCTACATGCCAAATAAAAAAACAGCATCTCAATTTAAGCCTTATCAAAATACACCATCTTAAAAACACTATCTTAAAAGTATTAGTAGCTACACTGTTTTTTCTGACATCACAGCTATGAAAACATTATCTTAAAAATAATTTTTTTGAACACAGGAAAATAGAAATTAAAAAATAATTTTTAAAAAACCATTCTAGGTTTAAAAAAGCTTTAAGATTTTAAATCTGAAATATAAAAGTGCATTGATTAGTAGCAACAAGGCTGTGTGAAGTCCAAAAGTCAAAATATACCCCAAAATAGCTATTTACAACTGAAATAACTACAGTAGTTTTATAACCTGTTGAGATAAACAAAATTATCTCAGTCTTAAAACACAAATTGAAAATTGAAGAATTTATAATAAATTACAATATATTTGGATCCACTTTGATTTTGTTTTCAGACTGAGATGATTTTTTCATCTCAACTGACTACAAAACTACAGTAGAAGTGAACCTGATTATTTTTAATTCAATATTAATTATTTGGATTTAATTTTGTTTGCATCTGATATGTTTTTGTTTACATCATATTTTTTTCTTAGCGCCATAGCTTTGAAAACTACTGTACTAGCGTCTTCTCAAGCTGGATTACTATTAATGCTAAAATCATGTTAAAGGAGTGTATATTTTACACAGACAGATTAAAATTCATCCTTAGAAAATCCAAAATGCTTGTATCAATAGGACTAAAAACAGGGGCATGGGTTTAGAAACGCTTTATTTTTATTTTAACTCAATTGACAAGGTGATGATGCAGGTAAGCAAGATAGAGAGAAGAAAAATAGTTTTAATGAATATTGAGTGATTGATTTATAAGGCAGTTGTAGAACACAAAGAGGATCAGGATATTTCCAGATGCTTGGGAGGGAATCAGGAAGGTATTCTAGAAGTAGGGCAAGTAGGGATTTTTGACTATCATACAATAGCCATAACTTTAATTTCCAGAATTGTCAATCCTCAAGCTATCAATTTTTATATTTAAAAATCAAAATCAGCAAGTGCCTGAAAAAAGTTGAAAATTTTATTTTGTATTGGCAGAAAAGATATCTGTGAATAAATGTGCTATATTGGTTTAAAAAAGCAAAGTGCGCACAAGATCATTTGAAATTTTGCAGGGATAAACCAAATAAAGAGTTCTAGCAGACATGGGATTTGGTTTCTTGATAACATATATTTGGTATAGTGCAGACTTGAGATTTGTAGCAGCTTATCCAGTTAGGTCAACAGAACTCCCAAAAACTTTATTGGGCTTATATTCCTAAAGTTTCAGTTCAATAATTTTAACATAAAAAGGCCCACTAAATTTGAAAAATTTCTTTTATTTTAATTTTTTTTAAAAATCAAGTTCTTTTTGTTGGTTGAATTTTATAAGGACAAAAAAGAATAATCCAAAATAATTATATTAAGGTTACTAGGTAGTATTGATGTTAGATGGAATTTTTTATTTTTCAGACAGTAAAATTTTATTGCCTTTTTGAGTTTAAACTTTTTTTATTTTTTACAATTCTTATAATAAATAATATTTTTGCAATATGGAAAGCTCAGGGTAGAAATTTGAAGGTCTGATTTTCAGCCAAGACTAAGTTTCAGAATCTTGGGATATTGACTAATTAACAGATCCAGCCAATAATTAAGGGCAACATATATGCCGCTGATGATGATTTCAAGAAAAAAATGCAGCAAACAGACCACAAGATCAATAGATAAATGACTAAATAACATCCTTAAACTAGAAAATACCTGTCCTAATCAATTAACAGAGCATGAAATTTTTTGGAAATTAAGTATTTCACTTCAACAGGCACTAAACATAAATCTCATAATAATAGATATTCTAAACTTTAAAGCTATTGATGAGGAGCAACTTTTGGGTAAGCTTCAAATACGGATTTAAGAAGAAGGAAGTCTATTTTATTGGATAATACTTTAGACTTGTATAGTTTGCGCTGTGGCAGGGACTTAAGTTGGATCAAATATGGGTGAGGTCATGTGTGAGTTGGACTCAAGTTGCTGGATACCTGGATAAGTCATGTGATATTGGTTTGTTGACGTTTATGGCATGTTGAACTGAATATTGGATTGGCTCCAAACCAGCCAATGACTGGATGTTATGTATGTCAATGATGGCCAAAATACCAGTACATCTAGCTCCTTGACAATATCCTAGAACAGAAGGGGTTACTCTAGTACATCAGGAGGAGGCTTTGTCTTGACAGCTGCCGTCTGATGTACATGGAGTTGTTTGCTAGTAGGTACTAGCCAAGTTGAGTGTTCTCCTTTGCTAAGGCAAAGGCAGGATCTGTAGTAGTTCTTGATGATAGGGCTTTGGCGCATTGGAACTTAACTAGGTAGGTTTTTTCTGTCTGGTCTGTATTTGACAACCCTTCCCAGTCCTCTGTGTACTGAATCCAATTCCTTTCTTTTTCCAGCAAGGATTAGGCAGGAGAGTTGATTGGGAGTGGTTTCTCTACAGAGGTCATATTTTGTGCTTTGAGTTTTTGCTTTCTGCTATCTTAGCTTTGAGGCATAGGTTTTGTAGCGCTGGGACATGTTCCACTGTAGGAGGGTTTCCCGGGGGAATAATCATATATGTTTGGTTATTGTGGGTGGCTATCTCTGGTTTAACCCATTTTTAATTCAAATGGTGAGTATCATGTCTCTTGGTTGATGTGTATCTGAGATACTAATAATGCATGTTTCACGTATAGTGGCCATGTGTCTTTGGCTTTGCCATCCATGATTTTCTTGAGGGTTCTGATAAGGCTGCTATTTAGGCTTCAACTCTGCTGTTGGCCTGTGGCCTGTAGGGCAAGGTTGTGGAATGCTTAATGCTTTTGGATTTTATATTGTTGTTTATTATGTGACCTGATAGCTTGATTGCTCCATCAGTTATTATTTAGTCAGGATTTCTGTAGTCAGCTATTATTGCCTTGTTGATGAAGCAATTTATGTTTTCTGGCTTGTGGTTATGTGTTGCACAGCAGATGGGCCAGCATGTAGCAAAGTCAATGGCTACAATTAAAGTGTTGTTTGGTTTTTGCTTCTGGGAAGGGTTACCACGTCCAGCCCCCAAACCTTGAATGGTTCAGGGTCTGGTACTGGATTAACTGTTGGTTGTGAAGCCTTGGTGCTGGTGTATTTCTCACACAATGTGCACTTTTTCAAAACTTCAACTATGCCTTGTTTAAAATTGTGCCACCATACTATCTCTTTTAACGTGAGGTATAGGTTTTTAGCCTTTGTATGTCCTAGTAGGCGGTGATGTATTAGTATAGTGCTGGCTCTTTGTGCAAGTGGGATGTAGAGAACATGTTTTCCTTTAATAATGTGAATTAAAGTATTATTTGATACATGGAAATATTTTTTGTTCCTTACCAATATATTGTGGGTTAGCTGATGTGTTGAGGGGTCTTTCCCTTTGGTTTTATATTCAGTGTTAGATAGGTTTGGCTAATCTGGATCCATGTTGTCAGAATGTTCTTCTCTAGGATGACATAGCCCAGAGAAAGCATAAGCTGTGACCAGCTTTGCCCCCTTTTGTATTAGATGCCCAGATTAAGCTGTTCCAGCAGGGACATCCAGTTGGCTTGTTGCCATGTTAGTGTGTTTTGATTTTTAAAGTAGATTAAGGATTTATGATCAGTTAGTACTCAGACGTTAAATGTCTCTCTAGATAAAATCTCCATTTCTTGCATGCGTGATATATTGCTAGCAATTCCTTATTGTTTATTGGGTACCTCTGCTCAGTGTTGGTTAGTTTTCTACTTTTGTAACATACTGGCAGGAAGTCTTGCTGCCCTGGCTGGCAGATGTGTAGCACTGCACCAATGGCAGTTTTGCTTGCATCCAGCTCAACTTCATAGCACCCATTATTATTTGGGTATTGCAAGGTTGGTGCAACATTCATAGCTTGCTTTAGTAACTGTAAATTCTTGTCACATTCAGGTGTCCAGATGGATTTCTTTTTAGTGTTACCCTTGGTTAAGTCATTGATTGGTGTGGTAAGTTTTCTGCAGTCTTTGATGAATTTCTTTAGGTAAGCTAACATTCTAAGAAAGCATTTAACTTGTTTAAAAGAGGTGAGACGTTGTATGTTATTTATGGCTTTAAATTTATCTGGGTCTGCTTTGATGCCACTGTCAGAGGCAATGTGGCCCAAGAACAGGAGTTCCCTTTCCATAAATTGACACTTACTTGGTTTTGTGTAAAGTTTGTGCTTTGCGAGTCAATTGAGTGTCTTGCAGACATACATGAGGTGTTCCTCTTTGGTTTTTGATAATATGATGATATTTTTGAGGTAGCATAATGTATTTGAGAGACTATTTAGTGCTTAGTTCATCGTGGTGACAAATTTTTAAGGAGTGTTGGTCATCCTAAAGCTCATTACTCTACATTCAAAAGATCCAAATTGTGTACAGAACACAGTCTTTAGTATGTCCTTTTCTTTTACTTCTACTTGGTGTAACCTGAGGTGAGATCAATTTTGGAGAAAGATTTGGCTCCAGAGAGTCTTGCAAAAAGATCCTTTATAAGTGGAAGGGGATATTTATTCTTCACTGTTCTTGCATTTAGTGCTCTGTAGTCAGTTACTAGTTTTAGGAGCCTTTCTCCTTTCCTTACAAAGAAAACTGCTGCTCCCTACAGGGATTCTGATGGCAAATGAAACCCTTAGCAAAGTTATCCTCAATAAGTGTTCTGGGAATTTGTGTCTTCATGGGAGAGTCTGTAAAGGGGTGCAGGTTTAGACATGGCCTTGCATAAATCAATGCCATGCTTGACCTCCTGTTTGGGGGGTCTGTTAGCTCTTCCTTGAAAACATGGGTGTTTTATATAAGAGTGCTGTAAGCTCTGGGGATTGATTTTTGGCTGTTTACATGTTATCAAATTCAGTGTACCTCATTATATAAAGTGCACTGTCTTTGGTTAGATGTTCCAACTTGTACTAGTTTGAGACTTGGACAAAGACTGTGTCCTCAGAATGAGGTTTTTGGGTTCTTTGAGGATGTTAAAATTGACTCCATTACGTTTGATGGTCATGGTCTTTGTTTTCTAACACTCTTTGGGATTCACTTGGGTAAACTAGTCCATGCCTGCTATTCTGGCATTTTTGAAATTAGATTTGTCAACTAGTATCTTTTACTTGGTTACAAATGGTTTGTTTACCATGATATGTTGGGAACTAGATTCAAATATAATTTTGTGTGTATGTGATTTATAAGTGCATGGGTAGACAAGAAGTTGTTAGCAATCTTTAATTTTTAAATTCATAAAGATAGAAGATTGCGGGACACATGGGATGCAAGCATGAAAGAATAGGAAATCCTTCCCACATAAGTCTTTTAATTAATAATGATGCGAAATTACAGCACTCTTGGTTTTTAGATCATCTTCAAGGTCAGAAATGTGGGATCAGATTTGTTGCAGGTTGCTGTTTTAGCATTATTTACTTCAGCGGTGTTCTCTTTCTTGGGGCAGAAGCAGTTTGTGCTCTGGCTGTGATTTTCATTGTTTTGATTGGAGTTTATGTTGTTATGATTGGTGTTTTGGCGTTTTTTGCTATTGGAGGAGCAATTGCCATTGCATGCAGCATATTTCATATTTCTACGTTTTTTTGAGTGCTTGGCTTCTGCAATGAGTGTGGGCATGGAGGTGTTAACCTCTGGACAGATGAGGGCAGCAACTGAGGGTTACTTTCTGTTGATAAATGATGCTCTAGTGTGCATGTTGTCTGCTTGATCTGGGTTCTGGATCTTGCAATTTATTTCCTTGAATTTGTTGGCGTAAGCTGTGATAGCAGTCTTCTAAAGAAGGTACCTAAACTATATTACAATGTCTTGGAGGGATTTGGTGACTTGGAAATTGTGGGTGATGTCAGCTTTATACTCTTCCCAGTTGTCAAGCTGGTTGTAAGTTCTTGAGCCAACCCAGGTAGCAAACCAGTTAGCTGTGGCCTTGTACAGGTGTTTGCTGGCTTCCTGGACCCATTTTTCATGGGTATGTGGCTGGTGTGGGGTTTTGTGGCTGAGTGGTTCAGTCATTTTATGATATTTTCTTTATTTTTACCAAAGAATTTTTCAATACCAATGTATTTGGTATTGGTAATTATGCCTGTGATAGGCGGTTGTGTGTTTTTTTGTGGTCATAGAGAGCAGCTGTATTGAATTATATTGGTGCATGCTTTGGGCATGACCAGTCCTTTGAATATGGTGCATCTACTTGGGATATCTTCACAAATATTGTGGGTGCAGAAGTAAGTTTTCCAGGGATTCTGAGATGTAGCCTGGTTTGTTACATGGGCAAAATGTGAGCGGTTCTGTTCAGTCATTCTTTCTTTAATAGGCATGGTTGAAAAATTGTAGCTACTACCAGTGATGAGCAGCAATTTTTGGGGAAGCTTTGAATATGGATTTAAGAAGAAGAGAAGTCTATTTTATTAGATAATAAGTTAGACTTATTTAGTTTGCGCTGTGTCAGGGACTTAAGTTGGATCAAATATGGGTAAGGTCATGCGTGAGTTGGATTCAAGTTACTGGATACCTGGACATGTCATGTGATATTGGTTTGTTAATGTTTATGGAATGCTGAACTGAATATAGAATTGGCACCAAACCAGGAAACAACTGGATGTTATATATGTTGACAATAGCCAGAATACCAGTACATCTAGCTCCTTGACAATATCCTAGAACAGAAGGGTCAGTATATACATAATACTTGAATCACATCTAGAAGAGTCTACCATGGATTGGGCTACCAGATCAAACATTCAAAAATTAAAAATTATTACAAGCCTATTGTATTAAAGTAGCTCTGATCAAGTGAACAATCATTGCCACCAAACTTTCTTCATATTCTTGCTAGCTAGCCCTGGGAAGTGGCCCAGGTATATAGCTGGCTCTTATTTATTAGAGGGATTCAGTTGTGCATCACGCTAAGAAGATAAAATATGCATTGGAAGTTGTTGCACAAGCTTCCTATCAAAATCTGCCACTCAAGGTTAGACCCCTGCTGGATTGCAGAAATAATGTGGGAAGCTGGGTGTAAAGTTATGCTCCCCCCTTAGGCCTCTACTTTCTTTCCTACCAAATGCTTGGGGATCTCTACCAAATTGTGCTTGGGTATGCTTTCAAAAGGTTACTGGAAAAGCCCAAGAATGACCCTCAAATTATTCTCGTGGAATTATTCTTAAGATCCCCCGCCTAACCCACCCAAGAGATATCCCTGGTTAAATATCATGTGCAAGAGCGGTCAGGAAAAATGGTATGTGCATCTAAAGCAGGATCCTCAATTTTAGTTGAGCAGGTTTTTCATTTGATTCTGTTCATTCAAAATTTGTCCAGATTTTCCTATATCAAGAAATGCACCCAAAAAACCCTCATATTATTGAGTGATTGTTTTGGGATATTCAAACTCTCACCTTTATTACATTCCCTACATTAAATGGTTGCAAGAGTTGTAAAAGGCCCTGCTTCATCACTCTCTAATCTAACAAAGCACAAAATTTATTAGTAGCTCTGGATATTTGGTTTTATATGTTGCTTTGTATTATTCAGTTGATTCCTTCCCCCTTTTGACCCCCAGGGATTGTTGGTTCAGCTGTTTGGTTGTTGCTGAACCATGATTCTATTATGGTTGAGAACAAGATACTATTTTATTAGTAAACTGCCCCCAATTCTCACGCTGGGCCAGCCTTGATGTCAGTCTATATAAATAAAAACTTATGCTCTTTATCCAGTTCTCTTTAGGACTTAAAATGAAGCAAAATCTATTTTCTCCTAATCACTTCCTCCATTGTGAAGGTTATTAGCTATAGCAAAAGATGCTGATATTACCATACAGTATAAATTCATACAGTAAAGTATAGAGATACAGCTATGAAACTTTATGCAGATGTAGGAAGAACATCACATTGCCTCTAGGCTACATGCCTTGTCAGATTTCATGCTTCTGATGACTACAACAGATTCTTCTGGGCTGCAGGTTGACTTTAAGCCACATTTTCTCCTGTTTTTTTCCCAATGTAAGAATTCTTAGGATATCAGCTTGGTCGATGATAAAATATCTCAGTACACAGATTTCTGATGCTAAGCTTTTGTAAAAGATAAAAATGGGTAATAACCCATGATATTTTCTTTTCATAAACAAGTTATATCTACGATTCTGACTGAAGATCAGTAAGAATGGCAGTGCATCATCTCCAGCCACGTCAAATATCATAATGTAGAGCTTTTAGCGCGTACCAGCCTCACCAGCTATTGCATTGCTCCTATTTTGGTAGCTCGGGGCATAGTCTATTTTATGAGCCAGTCACGTGTGGATCCTATTAAGTTATTCCTAGTCACCCTGAGCCGCGCCACCAGGCTACAGAGCGTCGTGTTTGGGTAGCAAAGCCCTGTAGGATACCCAGGCTCAAAAATTTGTATTTTGAGGCAAGGAATAATTTCTGACCTCACAGACGTTCAATAGAATATAATCCTTTTGTAATAGCACACTAAATGTTTATAAAACAGTAGATATTATAAAATAGAATATAATCCTTTTGTAATAGCACAATAAATGTTTATAAAACAGTAGATATTATAAGAATGTCAATGATAAAATTATTCTGGTTATACGGAGGTAACTATTATGGGGCGGGCGTGAAATAACCAGTGGATTTTGGTATGATCTGGTCAGACTTGAAGCAAATCATTTAAATACCTTGTTATGCTGTATTAAGCGTTTTTTATTTCTTAGATGATTGAGAGACAAAAGAAAAGACTTAAGAGTTTTGGAATTGATTTTGAATCACTCTGTGGTGGGATAATTATAATTTAAATCTGACATCAACAAATAAACTAGATTGTAGTTTAATTTTAAATGTTGAAAATCGAGTTTTTAAAAATTAATTTTAACTAAGATAATTCTATGATTAAAAATAGTACATTCGCAGATACTTTAAATGGGATCTGGTTTAATAAGTTCTTGATGGCTTGATTTAGAGTGACAGAGAAGATCTTGCAAGTTTAAAGCATGGGTTTAATGATAAATGGATGTTTCTTAGGATTCTTCTTAAATAACGTATACCCAATAAAGCCATATAAGCCAGTGGGTGTAGAAAACCATTATCAAGCATCGTAACCTATTTCGATATTAAATTAGACATGTTTTGGTTGCTCCTGGTGGTTTCTGCTTCCTGTACACTGGTTGGGCTTGATAAAGCAACGTCACATTGCGACGGGATTGACTTGCGAGAAATAACTATTCAAGTTCTTCATGATCATTACTTGACGAGTAGGCTGACGGTACAGAGGGTGACAGAGTGCTACTTAAACAGAATCCATGCCCTGAACCCAACCTTGAATGCTGTCATCTCAACAAACCCAAATGCTCACTTAGACGCAATCAAATTGGATTTAAAGATGAAGAGAGGTAAATGGGGTTCCTTGTATGGAATCCCAATCCTTGTCAAGGACAACATTGCTGTTGATGGAATGCAAACAACATCAGGCACCCTTTTCCTTAAGGATATCTTTCCAAAGAAGGAAGCCATTGTAGTCCAGAGACTTCGCAAGCATGGTGCCATCATTCTAGGAAAAACCAATCTATCTGAGCTATCAGGGTAAGACTGTACATTAAACACTAACAACCAGACTTCTTTTTTCTGATGCAGAGCAAGGATTTAGTTTTGCTGGTGGACAGACAAGAAACCCATACAATATGACAAGCGATATTTTTGGCTCAAGTTCAGGCTCAGCTGCAGCGGTGGCAGCCAATCTAGCACTGGGTGCGTTGGGCACAGAGACTCTAGGATCTATAATGTTCCCGTCATCTACCAACGCGGTGTATGGATTTAAGCCAAGCTATAATCTCACATTAAATCAAGGTGTTATTCCCACAGCCAAGACACTTGATACTGTAAGTAAATCCTACTGCTGTTAATCTTTAGGTTGGGGTTATTTCTCGCACAGCCACAGACACTGCTATTCTAGCACAAGCCATAACTTCAAAACCAAACATCGGACGTCAGCATATTAATTTAAAAGTAAGGATACATTTTCTAAAATCTAAAATGTAGCGAATACAGATTGCTGTCCTCAAAGACCATTTTAAGAACCCTTATGTAAAGCCACACCTCAACCTGATCAAAGAGAGTCTGGTTAACTTGGAAAGGAATGGAGTTACTGTTGTGAAAACGACTTCCTTTTATATGCCACCTGCATATATATATTCAGGTAGCCTATCCTAAACATTGGATCTGACCTTCTAGTTTTAAGGGCAATTATATGTGAATTTGGCCCGCAAATCCAAAATTACTTAAAAACTGGTACTTCGCGGCTATCCTCGGCAAACCCCAAAATCAAGAACCTGAAATCAATTGTCCAGTGGTACAAAAATCACCATGGATCTAAAAACTACACGCTTGAATTTTTCAACCCTGCCTTTAATTGCTCAGGCAGTCCAACGTTTTCTCTGCTCAAGCTCAAGCAGGAGATGCAGCACAACCTGACAGAGTTCTTTACCCGCAACAAGTACAACGCCATCCTTGTTCCGAGCCATCCGAGGGCCTCAGCGTATGTGGCTGCCAACGTCGCTGGGTACCCCATCATCAACCTCCCAATTGGGTTCATTAAAGATGGTTCCGCCGTTGGTGTTGCCCTCTACGGCCCTGCCGAATCCGATTCACTTTTGCTAAACTTGGCCAAGGCTTTTGATTCCCGAGCCCACTCCCGCCGCCGCCCTAAATTCATGAATTAAACTTTTTTAAAAATCTAATTTCCTGATGGATTAGTTTTAAAAATCAACAAAAATACATGTGAATGCATATGAAAAGCCACTATCCAAAAAAGAAGCAACTATTGAATAACAGTCGCAAATAAAGTATATGCACATCTGCACAAGTATAAAATTTTCTGGTGTTCCAAGCTCATACGGGTGATAGATCTTGTCGTAAGTTATAACGGCTAATATATTGCTAATTGGAACATATGATCACGTGTCGTATAACTAGCATCCTGGATGGATAGGATTAGATGTTACAAAACAGGGTTGATTCAATATTTACCTATCAGTGCTCACAGACACTATTTTGCTTTCGTTTCAATACTTGTTTATTTACAAGTGTCGTAAAAGGCAACCAACCAATTTTACTCCACTATGGAATGGGGTACACTCATCTTGAACAAACCATCTCAAAAGCTGCTATCACAACGTATAGTTTATTTTGAAAATTTTATATGGCTATATTTGAGATTTTACATGTAGTAATTTTACTAATAATTAGTTAATAAACTAATTCACAACATCTTCAATTACTCCTTATCTTGGAATTGTTCCCCAAGTAAAAACTCAATTGTCAGGTAGAAGGTGGCACTAAGACTCAGTCCAGATGCCACACATGGATCAAACCTTGGATTCTATCAATAATCCAGCATTCCCAGAACCACAAGACATATAAGATCTACATAGACAACTTGCTGCTTAATATCTAGCTATATAACACCCTTCTCCTATCAAATAAATATATCATTATCTTCTTTAAACCCCCTTTATTTTGTTGGATATACTTCTCATAAGTATATATACAACAGTGATAGCAGTGATGTATTTTTCAAATCTACTTATCCAAGGAAAAACCTCAACCAGAGAAAAAACTAAGAAATATTGCTCCCTACTGATTGCAGAACCTACAAGACAAGATAATTTGTCCCAAATGCTACACCATCTTTAAGAATGTTCTTATATCCTTCAAAAAGGACAACTTCCTCAGTGCAAGAGAAACCATGAGAAAACCCACACCACAGATATCACCCAAAATATTACCAATACCATTATAACACCTCTGCTACAAAGGGATTAACTCAGTTTATGGCCTATACCAGGGAAATACCACACTCTGGATCCAGAACACCCAAACTAACTTCTAATATGTTGGCTATCCTAAAAAACTCAAGGCAACTTAAATATTTCTCAGAGACATATGGGATTGCTGCCAAGTTTATAGGTAAATATTTTGAGTTCAAATTGACTCAGGGTGAGAACTGGGGCCTATTTAAGAAGGCCTATTTGAAAAGTTTGCACTCAAATAAACTAACACAGTTATTGCCTAGGAGCTCTTAAAAACTAATATAAAAAGGTTGATTGATGAGTATATTGCCATCCATAAAGATATTCAAGATAGATTCCTAAGCCAAATGAGCTTTGATGACCCCTCTACTTGTGTTAAACTCTATAACAGCCCCCTCTTAAATAATGGATAACTTGAACTAAAAAACTTTAGAACTTAAAGGAACTTTTTTAGGAGAAAGATTTGGTACATGAAAAGCTAACAGCTTCTATCAGATAGCAAACCAAAAATTGGGGGCAGAACTCAAAAAAATAATTGTCCCAAAAAGCAAGCCCTTCACAACACCAACTCCAGTCCCAGAGAAGAAACTTTTAGCACTTAAGTCAACTATATTCAGAGAATCAAGGGGACTACTAGCCAGTGAAAGAGCAGAGAAGTCTTAGGCACGCCATTTTTCTCTTACAGCAAGACTTGTGTAGAGATCAGAAGACAGTTTTAATTACTATGACCTAATTCCTTCAAATATCATAGCCTGTTTGCTGATAAAAACTGAAAATAAATGTCTTATTTATCATTTTAGCTTTTAATGTTAGCATGGCACAGCTTTATTTGATCTATATCAGATAGCTTACTTATTGTCAAAAAGACTACAGTCTTGAGGTACTACACATCTTCAATATTAATGTAAAGCCTGTAACCAAGACATAAAGCGGAGATATAGCATTAAACAAAGAAACAAAACCATTACACTTGCAAATAGAATTTGCCAGACCACCCTGAGTTACTTATTATACCCATACCTGAATACAATGTTGTACTAGACATGGGCTGAATGAGGAAAATCAGACAATATTTGATTGGGAAAGTTCTAAACTCACCATAAAACAATGATACATCTATCAACACATCTAACCTGGACACCTTACCACCCTCAAAAGAGGCCAAATGTTGGCCAAGATCACCTAAAATGATGAGAAAAGGACCCAGAAAATTCAAATAGACATGTTTAACCAAAAAAATTCACTTCAAGAATATAAAAGCCTTGCAAGAGCAAAACCCTGTGCATTAAAATTCTTTAAAAGAATCACATTTCACTCCCTAGAGACCCTATCAGGACACCCCTACACTGAGAAATACAACATAAAATTGAACTCACAGGAAGCATCCTAAAGCAAGTCCTATCAATGGTAAATACCACATGAAGAAAACACCTTAAATAAGTAACTAGATAGTTACTAGAAAATGTGCTATTATAATCTCTACACCCCAGTTTTGTGCATCAGTGATCTTTAAGGCTAAAAAAAGTGATTTATATCTTTTCACTAGCTACAGAGCCCTTAAAGAAGTCAAAGTAAAAAAGCAAGTGCCCCTTACCCCTGATTGACAACTTTTTTTGATACAATTGCAGGTGCCAACGCTTTACCAAGATTAGTCTCATTGTGGAGTACATACACTTCAGAAATGCTCCTAGGGATGAGTCAAAAAAACTGCCTTTCAAAAACACTGTGGTTTGTTTGAGAGTATCATACATGAACTTTGGCATGACCAATGTATCATTCACCTTCAAAATACTTGTAAATAAGGCTTTGAGGAGCTGTTTATAAAATGTGTTGTTTTGTACCTGGATAAAATTAATGTCTACAGTCAGGATCAAGACACATATCTCCATCACCTCTGTACCATCCCCAATACCCTTTTTAAACATCAGCTGAGGGTAAGTCCTCCAAATGTGAGTTTCTATGGTTGTAGTTGTTATTCCTAGTGCATATAATCTCTGCCAAAGGGGTATCAACTGACACTGCTAAATTAAAGCAATTATCAATATGCCACCTCCCATTAATGTGGGCTCAGTATGCACACTTCTAGGAAAGATTACCCATGTATGCAAATTCATTCTCAACTGTGGGGAGCTAATTGATCCCCTACCCAAGTTTCTGAATACTAAGCAACAAGTTCAATGGACTCCTGGGCAAGACCAAGCATTTGGGAAAATCAAGCAGATACTTTTAATAGCGCTAGTCCACAAGTTTGTCAACAGAAACTGTCAGTATGGACTTGCAAACAACGCTTTGGACCAGGCCATATAGGATTTACTATGGGTAAAAACCAATTAAAAAGTCTTCTTTCCAGTAGCCTAAAAGATCCAGAAAACTCATTGAAACAGAACAACACTATCCCATTTACAATAAGGAGTTGTCTACAATTTTCCATTGTGTTAAGAAGTGGTTTTGCTACCTGAACAACACTACTTTCCCACCCTGGGTTCTCACAGACCATAATTATCTTGAAGATTTCAACATTTAGTTGAGTCTAAATTAATGTCAATAAGGATGATTTAAACACTTGTCTTCTTATCAACTCTGCATAGAGAATAAGCCTAGAAAGGAGCTGGTTATATCTTATGAGATCTACATGTCTTATGTAGCAACAAACATGAGGGATAATGGCCTAGATCCTGACTATCCCAAGTTGTACCTCTGTCCTGACACTACTTGCTACAAGGGCCTTAACTCAACAACTATTTAAAGTAAAAAACCATTGATAGCCAGTTTAAAACTAATTCTGAGAATATCTGCTGTTGAGTGGAGATGGTAGAAAAGACACCCTACTTTCTCACCACACAACAAGGAGATAGCATACTTCACTACCACTGCACCTCAGGTCACATCAGAGAAGATGCTATTTCAAAATATTAAATCCCAAGGTCTGGTGGCTGTTTGTGTCAGTATATACTAGATCTTCTAGAAACATGAGTGTTGTGCAACAAGTATACACCCAAACCTGCCCCACCAAAGTCAATGATGCCCATCAAGGCTAAATAGCCCTTCAAGCAATAGACCATTAAAATTGTAGGCTTTCTGCCTGAAGATAAGTTAGCGTAAAAGTACATTATTAATGCCATTGACTACTTCAAATGCTGTCCTGTAGCTTGAGCAACCACTAACCACACTGCACCCCATCACTCATTTCATTGAAAAAGAGATTGTGGTACACTTTGGCTGTCCTAAGCAACTCATCACATATGGAGGGTCAGAGCTTGTAGGTAATGTCATGAAAGTTTAATGTGCAAAAAATTCCATGGAAAGATAAATCAATACTCCATACCACCCATAAGCCAACAAATGAGCAGAACAAAAAATGGCTCACTGGTCTAGATAATTGCTAAGTTGCTCCAGTAACATCCAAACAATTCTTGAGCAGAACATATACCAGCCTCATTGCTCATTCTGCAGGCTAGGATCAACTGCAGCACAGGATTCAGCCCCAGTATTTTAGCCTTTGGCACCCCTGATGGTGAGAAAGGAATAGAACAAGGGGAATTATGGTCCACTGTTCCCGGGAAACCTTCCCTTTTAACTACTCTCTCCCTGAGCCAATGGGGCACCAAAGCTTGCAACATAGAGCAGGAGAAGATCAAGGGGGGACTAAACACCTCAAGGCAAGGTAAACTGTGGGTGATCCTGTCTACGCCCTTAATCCCAAATCCTCAAAGATTGAACCCAACCGCCTTGGTCCCTTCAAGATAGCTTCTATCTACAACAACCATACCTACCAGCTTGAAGACGCCCAAGGAAGCACCAAGACCCTCTACCATGATTGCTTGCACCCCTGTCACACCATCCCCACACAAAATCTATTTGTGAGTACTTTTCATGACCTTCCACAGGTTCCAATCCTGGTGCCTGACAAAAATCAGGGGGCAAGGGGGGTGTTGCAACCAAGAATTTTTCCTTGCCTGCCAACATACCTCACAATACACAGGGGTTCTCAATGAGTTGCCCCATGACGTGTCTAATGGTATGGATCAATAAAATGTCAATTTCAAATTTTAGGCACTATCTCCTAATTAGGAGTGCTGCCAATTCAACACTCCAATCCCCATACAATTTATTCCTTAGTCCCAAACCTTTTTATGGAACCTGTCACTGTGCCACCCCCTGGTGGATTTGTGGTTTCCCCTTCTGGTATATCAACTACTGTCTTCTAAATAAAGCTCAACATTATCTCTATCCCTTGTCCTTTCTATTAGACTGCTATCTTTCCAACCTTTATAACAAACAATAGTTGGTTCATTTGCAACGCCACCTTGAGGATAGTAGGTGTCAATCATGAACACACTGGCCCTGGGTTGAAAAGGAATACAAGCTCACTCCAGAGATCCATGTACTTATCTATGATCTTCAGGATAGTCCCAATGGTTCTTCCAGCTCTGGCTTTGATCATAACTAAAGATGCTCTTTGAACAGGCTTCTGGTCCTGAATCATCAACTGCTGCTGCTTTCCTGAAAATATAGAAGAATCTTCAGTGTTGAGCATCTGATGATCTTAATAAGGAGCATATCCTGACCCGCTAAATCCAAAGTGTCAATAGGTTGTGAACCCTGAACCAGCTAACCTCAGTGCTTGGGCACAGGTATAATAGGTGCCAATCTTGGATTATGGCAGTGGCTTGGATTTGGAGGTTGAAAAGGATGCATTTATGCATAGGTTTTCTAACTCAGGGGAGCTCTGGCTTGAATTGCCAACTGCTTCTTGCAAGTCTTTTTGCCATGAAGAATTATCATTTTTATCATGGAGATGGTTATAAATCTTGGTGCTTTGTTGATAGGGCATAAATATATATGGTAAAAGGTGTGGTTCCTATTGGTGCATGATAGTTGGCAGTGACAGGAAGTGTCCTGTCTAGAGGTCACTACAGGCAACTAAAGGAAGGATTCTCTTGATCAATTGAAAGGGCACTAATAACTTTGGGGCAGGAGGTAATTTTAAGAGGTCCCTGAAGTAACAACAATGTGCTCTTGTTGATAATTGGCACTACTGCAAAATACTACTGTAGTAATATGACAGGATTATGTTATCTGACTTTTAAGTCCACTTGGAAGGGATTTTTATCTAGCTAAGGCACTATGGTCAGACTGACGTCTGGTGCTGCTAACTCTTGCTAGCTAATTTATTATCCCCAAGCTACTAGCTTCAACCCCCAGAGTTTTAATCCCAAACCTCAATTACAGCTTGTAAGGAGGTTGCTGTTCTGCTTGTTTCCCTCTCCAGTATAGATATCCTTTGATACAGTAGTTTTTAAAGAGTAGCAACAAGCAAAAATAATTCAGATTTAAACAAATTTAACATGTATGTAAAAAAAGTTGAAATGAATCCAAATATATTGTAAATTAATATAAATTTGCTTAATTTTAATTTTGTTTACATCTAAGTCATTTTTGTTTAAAACTAAATTATTTTTGCTTGTTTTCATAGCTTTTAAAACTACTGTAAAAGTGGGTTCAATCAGATGGTAATTGTTGGGTAGAAACTCATCTTATTCTAAGTGAGATAAAATTTTACAGGTGATGCTCTGGCCAACTTCTTGGTGAATTGGATGTCCATTGTGTAGGGCTCAGCATATTGATTGTGGGGCTCTCCAATGCAATCCTTTTGAATACAATTCTAGAAGCGGTTTGTTAATATGTGGGTTCTTGGAACAATTTGTATATCTTCCTAATCCTTTGGGGGTTTGACCAGACAATGGGATTTGATTAGGATTTATCAAGTACTTATCAAACAGCAAAATACTAATTAGAGAACCAGACTGATCTACACAATATTGTAGTATTCAATAAACCATGGATCCTACAATGTAGCACCTATAATAGATGATCCTATTCTGGCTGAGCTCTATCTGTTTTTTCAGTGGCCATAGTGATGGAGAGATGGATTGGCCAACCCTAATTAATCAGGATTTCTGAAATCTTTCATGGCACTTGGTTGAAGCTAAGAATAGGGGGAAATCTTATACAATATGATATCTTCAGATTGTTTGGTAAAAATATTAGTTGAGGTTCTATATTTCATTGTAAACTTTTATACAGTAGTTTTAAAAGCTATGGCAACAAGAAAAAAATCCAGATTTAAACAAAATAAACTCAGATTTAAAAAAATAAAACTAAATGAATTTCTATTGCTTTACAATAGATTTGGGTTCATTTCAATTTTGCTCAAATCTGAGTTCATTTCATTTGTTGCCATAGATTTTAAAACTACTGTACGGGGATAGTGATCTGGATTTACCTTAATACCAGTACCATATAAGTTTTGTAAGAGGGTTCTTGATATAAAGAAGGTGCTTTTTCAACGCTAATAGCATTGCCCCTAAGAGGTAGCATAGAAATTTGGTTTAGTTGTTCCGCCTCACTTTGCTTAAATTGACCCCAAGAAAACTTAATATATGATCTGGTTTTCTTAATCAACAACAGAAAATGTTTTATAGAAATTTATGTTGGGTTTACTATAGAATTAGGTTCTAACTATGGGGGTTAACTTAGCCGCACTTGTGTATAGTCTTTTGGTGCTGAAACGGTACAAGCAAACTTATCATATAAAGATTTGAATGGCATCCGTTCCTAGTTTGGCATATATTTATACCCCTTAAAAAATATATCATGTATTAGTTAACCTTACATGATGTCAAGAAGTTCTTTTATTGAAAGTGGATATTTATCCTTTAGGTTACCATTACTGTTTCTGTATCAATTTCTACAAAAAACATCAACAATTTTTAATAAAGAGCGATGAAATATGGTCAAATTAAATGTCTTCCAGGGGAGGAATGATATTTGTCGTTATGGAAGCTTTTAATTATAAACTTTTTGTTCACACTTTAGAAAGGTGAGTAGATTGTGAATCAAGCTCAAGAAACTATCATTTACCTTAGTAGATCAGATTGATTGTTGAAAATGTCCGGGCAAGTGCCTAAAGTCAAAGTGCAGGATTGAAATCTCAAAATCAACAGATTTTTTGATCTCTACACTTTTTTACAATAAAAGTTTGCCAATTTTTTATCTTTTCTTTAAATTGACTTTTTTAAAATGTTTAATGCTAGCTAAAATAAAAAACCAAGTTCAAAGTGCCCAAATCAATGCAATTTAAAAGACACCTTGATTTAATTTGGCTTTTTACTGTAAATTCTGAACCTACACGTAAAAAAGCGGGATTGTCAAATCCTTGGTCCAAATTTTGAAGCACTTTTGCAGGCAACACAGCTGAGTGAAAATTAAAATATTTAATAAAATCAACCATTTAATTTGAATTTTTTGGTTAATTTAATAGACCAATTTCAAACCCTTGAGCAGATAACTCAACTAACAAAAGATAATACATAGCAAACAAATGTGGTATAAATGAATCAGAAATACAGGATTCTAATGTGCAATTTGAGATTTCCTGTATGTCAAACAAATCATAGACATCATGTAAAAATTAAGAAAACTGAAATTGCGGGATTGTCAAATCCAAGAACCAAATTTCAAATAAAAAATGAGGTGAATTTGAAATAAATATAATTTACGAGTGTCTCAAAAAGGATGCTAAAGGATCTAGAGTGGATTTGTGCTAACCCTTTTAGGAATCATAAGCATTCTCAAAAAATCACCCTATTCCATTTTTGGACGGCTAAAATTTAGATGCATGATTACAGTAGATTTTAGAAACTGTTAATAATAAAATAGAATTATATATTACAATCTATTTAAAATGTTGTCTTTTACTTGATGTGTTGATATTTCATTTGCTGTTGATAATGTTCTTGCACTTAATTGGATAGTTTCACCTCCAGTTGCCTTGGTGATAGGAAATCAAGTTGTCTTCCCAAGACCAGCTGGTCTTGGGAAGACAACTTGATTTCCTATCACCAAGGCAACTGGAGGTGAAACTATCCAATTAAGCGCAAGAACATTATCAACAGCAAATGAACTATCAACACATCAAATAAAAGACAACATGATAAAATAGACTGTAATATATAATTCTATTTTATTATTAGTGTTTTCTAAAATCTACTGAAATCAAGTATTTTTAATAGCAATACATGAATACATAGTGTGGTAAACTGATGGTTTATCTTTCCTCCCTCCTTTCTTCCTTGAAAAGAAGTTTGTTTGTCACTGGCATAGCCAGGGGCCAAAATTTTTTAAAATTTTCTACGTCATCAGGAGGGTAGCTCATATATAATTATATGGGTTTATGGTTGCTATAATAGTGATATAGAGTGCAGAATATTGATCATTTCCAGTTTAGACAATTTTACATTTCACTTAATTTCATGTCTAAACATGGTTGTTGAGATTGGATTTTTCATTTGATCTTATCCAGAGTGCAGCTTCTTGATTTGGGTTGGTGTTTACTAGTGTGCTTACTGTAAATTAAATTTTGATTCCAGTTCTTGCAATTAATATTTGAGTTTACTAGTGGCATTCAAAAGTGATTTGAAATTTGGTTCTTGGATTTGACAATCCTGAAATTCCAAAAAACATAGTAAACTTAATGAAAATGGTTGATGGATTTGAACGCTTCACATCTGATTTCAGTTAATTCATTTTGTCCATTGGAAATATGCAACTTGACTTGAACTTTGCAAAGTGTCTATGATGTCCCAAATTTTTAAAAATTCAAATAAAAATGCAAAGAATTCAACTTAATTAAATAAAGGCTATCTTCAAAAGTGATTTGAAATTTGGACCAAGGATTTGACAATCCCACCTTTTCACGTTTAGGCTCTGAATTTACAGTAATAGAATTTATTTACCCCTTTGCATATAGGGGACAAAAGCACAATTGCTAAAATTGAAATACAAAAAAATCTTCAACTTGATATTCAGCGCATCAAAATTAAAAAAATCAAATTTTAATTTTTTCTGCATGTAAAAAAAGAAATCAAGAGCTAAAGAAAGCTTTTTTAAATTTAGGCAAATTTTTTAACCAGTTTTATTTTAATCTTAAAATAACTTAATACTATTGTCAGAAATCAAGGACTGTTTATTTTGTCATTTGTCAAATGATATCCTAAGTCTTCTAACATTAGGAAAGCACAGAGAACCTGTGACTTTAGCGTAAACTTTGGCCTGGAATAATTGGTGTCATCAGAAGTAGCAAGTCTGACAAAGCCCAAAGGATTTGGGATGTTTCTTCCTACTTCTGGATAAAGGTCCATAAGTTGATGTCTCTATATTTTACTTAAAGATAATTATACTGTATAACAACAGTATCATCTTTTGCTCTACTAATAAAGCCTAAGAGAGGATCACATTAAGGAAATAGGACTTGGATCAATTATCAAGTCATCACAAAATCATCAGTCTTTTATCCTAATGGACTGGCTTCAAGGTGGCCTGCCTGCCCATGTTTTATACAAGTTAGCTCACAACACTAGAAGAGACTGAATTAGCATTCTGGCAACACAGCAGGAGGCCCATCCTTTTTGGGGTGATTTTAACAGAAGCTTTCTTGAATCTTCCACAGATTGGTATTCTTTACGTCTACCTGGGCCACTTCCAGGGCTAGCTAGCCAGTAGTTGGCTACTAGTTCACGGAGATGATTGTTTCACTTAATCAGAGCTTTCCTAATACAATAGACTTTTGAGCCTTTTATCTTAGAGTGTTTGGCCTGGTAGCCCAGTCCATGGTGAACTCTTCTAGAAGTGTTTCAGATGATGGCCTATATTAAGGCCCTTGTTCTAGATATAATTAAATTTTATAATAGTAGTTATTATGAGGTACATATTGAGGTGCAGACAGATGGGAACTAATCAATGAGCAGTAATTGCATGTTAGATTAATTTATTGCAATTCATGAATTTGTTAATGCAAGGATATGATTTGGTTGTTGATTCATTGATCTGAAGTCCACGTCATTCTGTTAAAATCATTCCTAAGAGTGATTGAAAGCTGGGCTGCGTTCATTGGTTGAATCTGTTAATTAGTCAATATCCCTAAATCTTGACAGGAGGTGATTTCAAAGAATATTAAATTAATATAATATTGTACTATGTTTCCCTATGTGTTTTCAGGGGACAGAATCAAAGTGCACAAAACAAAGTGCAGAAATTGAAGTACCTAAATCAAAGTGCAATAAACATTTGGTTTTTTGTCTTTAATCTTCCCCCTTCCACCTCGCCCTTTCCACCTCTCATTCCTCCCCAAAAATCTGTTAAAAAATTTCTGCGTCAGCAAGAGAGTGGATCATATAAAATCTGATACCATGTAGAAAAATTATTTTTCTCCTTCTTTTTCTTTCTTCTCCTCTCTCCTTTTTTATCCTCAATTATCTTCTATTGTCCTCTTCTCATCTCTCCTTTTCTATCCTTAATTATCTTCTATTATATCTTTTTACTGTATGTATTAGAGCAAAATAAGATGTATAAAATATACTCTTTGATAGAAAACTGTGAATTATCTATATCATTTTTTGGTTAAAGTATAGTGTTTTTAACATAAAAATATACTTTTCCTCATTTTATAAGGTGTGAGTGGCAGGCTCTTGATATCTTTGAATATTCTGACTTATTATAAATAAGATATAGGCCAATATCTTTTATTAAGTATATCATTGTATAGTATTGCTTTAATAAGCAAGCAATCAATGTAATATATATTTTTTAATAGTAAGCCCCTATAATTTTTATCATTGAAATAAGATTACTAATAAACTTAAATACCTAAAATCATATTCTTGTATCTTGTAGGAAAAATCAGTTATTTTTCTTATGTTGAAGTATTATTATAGCTTTACATATGCTAAAATGAAGTTAATCTTTTTATTAAACTATAGCTTGAAAATAAGTTTTTTGTGTAGTTTCATATTTTATATTCAATCAAATATATTATATATAAACTCTAGTCTAATTTTGCTTTTGAAACTGAAATAAACTCTCTTTAAAAACAACAAATTTAAGCATCTTTTTATTATCAAGCCAATTAGTTTTTATTGCAGAAATAAACTCCCTGGGGTTGCTTTAGTCTAGTAAAGGCTTTACAATATATGTTTCTATATCAATAACTGTATTTTTGGGCTTCAGAGTTAACCTCTGGAAAGTCAATTTTTGCACTTTGATCTTTGATGTTTTTGATTTTTGCACTTTTTGGGGATCACATTTTCGATTTCTGATCTTTCGCCCTTGGGAACTTTGACCTAAGGAATTTGCCCAAATGTCCATGTCGATTAAGTAAAGTCTAAGTACTGTTGAATATGAGTGATGTTGACGTTACTTTGGGTAAAGGAGAATATTTAAGCTTGAGTGAGTTATTAATGTTTTAGGTGCTGCTAGATTTAATAGTTAAAGTTTGGATGATTTGGTCTCCTTGTGAGATTGCATGTAAGGAATAGGATAAAGTTTATAAACTGGTGTTGTAATAAGCCCAAACCTTATTGGATCAACTATGGACCTGACTCAACCCAACTAGGGCAATGACTAATACTGTCTATCTACCAATGGCACTACTATTGCCATCATATGCCTACAACTGCTGGCCTAGTGGAAACAGCATTTCTCACACAACTAAAACCTGAGTTACAAGTATCTTTAGGAACACCACCTGAAGTCCTGCCACAATAGTATAAAATAATTTTGTTATTAAACAAGAGACTTCAGATCTCCTGAAACTGTTACCTGTAGTTCAGTTATTACCCTGGCCAGTTTTGGGTTTATTGAAGGAAGTGAAGTTGGTCAAACATGTTCAGTTCAAGTATTTAGGAAGCAGGCGAGCGGGTGACTTTGCATCAAACGCAACGGCTAGTTTCAGCAGAAGTGGATCAGAATTGGCAAGGCCGTACATGGCAACACTGGCGGATGAGCCATCCTTAGTAAACCCAACCGGGAGATTGATGATGGGGTAGCCAGCGGCATTTGCAGTTGTAAAGGCCGAGACTAGGGGATGGCTGGAAACCAGAGTAGCATGTAAATTGTAGCGGGTGAAGAATTCCGTCAAGTCGTGCTGGATTGCCAGGCGGTGCTTGGGTAAGGACAAACTTGGTTCATTGGAACAGCTCTCGGGCAAAGCAGCTTCCAACATGACAAGAGTGTAGTTTTTGGATGAGGAATAGTTCCTGTACCATTGGATAATTGACGTAAGATTTTGAATGCTAGGATCAGCTGAGGGGAGGCGGGTGGTGCCATTCTTCAAATACTCTTGGATCTGGGGCCCAAACTCACATAGCATGGCCATCTGTACTAAGCTTATTAGATATAGTGCTAGTTTCTTACTAGAGCATGTATAATCGGGTGGAATATTCAAAGTTAAATTTCTCACAAGTTCAACACCCATCGCTTCTAATTCAAGGAGACCGTTTTCAATCAATTTGATGTGTGGCTGAACATAGTCTTCCAGGATTCCAATCCGAATTCCCTATCTATTAAAAGAAACCCCTAATAGTTACTTACTTTAAAATTCAATAATGTTCTTTCAAGGTAGGGCTGTGTAGCAATGGCTTGGGCCATAATGGCACTGTCAATAGCAGTGCGAGCCAAGACTCCAACCTACCTGATTAACAATATATTTAATGACTTACGGTGTCCATAGTTTTAGCCAGAGGAATCAAGCCTTGGTTTAGAGAGGAATCATAAGTAGGCTTGAAGCAAAATAGCCCAGTGACAGAACATGGGGCAATGATGGACCCCTCCGTCTCGGTACCCAATGCTGCAATGGCTAGATTTGCAGCAACTGCTGCTGCTGATCCTGAGCTCGAACCAAAGATGTCGCTTGTTAAGTTATAAGGGTTCCTAGTCTGCCCCCCAGCAGTACTGAATCCGCTTTTCGTATCAACTGCCAAAAAACTAAATGTTAAAGTGAATATATCTTATTACCCAGATAACTCTGACAAGTTGGCTTTCCCTAGAATAATTACCCCGTGCTGTCGAAGCCTCTGGACTGCAATTGCTTCCTGCTCTGGGAAGATGTCTTGCAAGAAAAGCGTACCGCCAGTAGTCTGCATGCCATCAACTGCAATGTTGTCCTTGACAAGGATAGGAATTCCATACAAGGAACCCCATTCACCTCTCTTCATCTTCAAGTCCAGTTCGATTGCGTCTTTACGAGCATTTGGATTTGTTGAAATCACTGCGTTTAAGGATGGATTCAAGGCACGGATCCTGCCAAAGTAGCACTCTGTCAACTCCTCCACTGACATCTCACCAGACAAGAAGTAGCCATGGACTTCCTTGATTGTTATTTCTCTCAAGTCAATCCCTTTGCAGTACGCCGTTGCTTCTTCTAAATCCACCACCGTTGAATGCGCCAAGGAATAAGCAATCAGCAACCACCAAACCATACATAACCAAGACATCAAATGCCTGTTTAATACCGAGCCATCTTCCATATACCGAAGCTATTCTTGAATAACGATCTACCCAAATGACAACCAAATTGGCTATTGCGTAGCCAAACTCAACTACATTAAATACACACAACCAACAATACTTCTACAAAAACAAATTAAACCTACCCCCTAAAATTATCCATCCATAATCAACTACCCCGATTTACCAAAAAATATATATGCAACTCATGACCTGCCATTTACCAAAAGCACCGTTTAAAGAAACACTTGACCCCTGCCGATATCAATCTATTCTTGCATCCATATCTTCTTCTAAAGACGTCTCTAATAAGGATCCCCATCCCGATAAATCCTTGCCATCCCAAATCTCCAAATCCCAACCAACTCGCCAACCCTTTCTAGCCAACCTGGATCTATACAATTAGGTCATTATGTTTTGTTATGCCTAGGCACCAGATTAAATATTTTTGGCTTAACTACATCTTTTTATCTTCAGATTATTCAAAATATCTCAAATATTACAAACTTTTATCCGCAAATAATCTTTTAATTATAAAAAACAAAGAAAATTTATCATCCCACAGGGCCAAAATTCAACCTTTGATATTATCAAGAATATCTTGAGTAAACCATCCAGACTAAAAATAACTATGGTGAGTTGCATGGGAGGGTGATAGCAGCCCCAAAGCTATAAACACCATTATCCTATCTTTGACTCATCATAACTATTCTTAGTAGTTCAGAAAAAAGGTGTTGCTTTTGATGAGGAGCGCCTTTGGGGAAGCTTCAAATATGGAAATAAGAGTGAGAAGAAGAATATTTTATTGATAATACTTTAGGCCTATATAGCTATAGCTGTGGCAGATATTTAGTTGGATCAAACCTAGGGGTTGGTCATGTGTGGGATGGGTTTGAGTCACTGGATACTTGGACAGTCAGGTGATATTGCTTGTTTGCCATTTCTGGTATGTCAAACTGTATATTGGGAAGGCACCAAATTGGGCAATGACTGGATGTTAAGTGAGTTGGCGGTAGCCAAAATACCAGTATATCTAGCTCCTCAACACACCCCTCCCTTAAGGGTTACTCTGGTACATCAGGAGGGGGCTTTGTCTTGACGGCTGCTGCCTGATGTTCCTGGAGTTGTTTACTAGTGGGCACCAACTGGGTTGAGTGTTCTCCTTTGCTAGGGCAGAGGCGGGTTCTGTGGTACTTCTTGATAATTGGGTTCTTTGCACTTTGGAATTTTAATAGGTAAGTGTTGTGCTCTGGCCTGTGTTTGATGACTTATCCTGGTCCCCTATGTACTGAGTCTAGTTTCTTTCTGTTGCCAGCTAGAATCCAGACAGGGGAGTTGATGGGAAGTGGTTCCTCTGTGGAGGTTATCTTTTGTGTCTTGAGCCTCTTCATTTCAGCTGTTTTAGCTTTGAGGCAGATTTGTTGTAGATTTGGTGCTTGTTCTACTGTGGGAGGTTTCCCCAGGGGGATCTTTACATATGGCTGGTTATTGCGGGTGACTATTTCTGGCTTGTACCTGTATGTTAGTTCAAACGGTGAGTAGCCTGTCCCTTGATTGGTACAAACCCAGGATACTAGTAATGCATGTTTCATGTATAGCAGCCATGTGTCTTTGGCTTTGCCATCCATTATTTTCTCCAGGGTTCTGATAAGGCTGCCATTGAGGCGTTCAACTCTGCCGTTGGCCTGTGGCTTATAGGGCAAGGTTGTGGAATGCTTATTGTTTTTGGATTTTATATTGTTGTTTACAACATGACCTGATAACTCGGTTGCTCCATCAGTTATGATGTAGTCTAGAGTGCCGTAGTTGGCTATGATTAATTTGTTAATGAATAGGTTGATGGTTTCTGCTTTATGGCCCTTTGTTGCCCAGCAGATGGGCTAGCGTGTGGCAAAGTCAATAGCTACAATTAAGAAATGTTGGTTTGTTTTTGTTTCTGGGAAGGGGCCCACTACGTCTAGCCCCCAAACCTTGAATGTTAAGGGTCCAGTACTGGATTAACTGTTGGTTGTGAAGCCTTGGTGCTGGCGTATTTCTCACACACTGTGCACTTTTTCAGAACATTGATTTTATCCTGTTTGAGGTTAAGCCACAATACTATCTCTTTTAGTGTGAGGTATAGGTTGTTAGCCTTTGTATGTCCTAGTAGGCAGTGTTGTCTTAATATGGTGTCAACTCTTTATGCAAGTGAGATGTAAGGGACATGTTTGTCATTAATGATTCATTATACAGTGCCATTTGATACATGGAAATATTTTTTGTTCCTTACTAATTTATTGTGGGTCAGCTGATGTGTTGAGGGGTCTTTCCCTTTAGTTTTATACTCAGTATTATATAGTTTTGGCCAATCAGGGTCCAGGTGGTCAGGATGATCCTCTCTTGGCTGACATAGCCTAGCAAGAGCATTGTCTGTGACCAGCTCTGCCCCCTTTTTGTATTGGATGGCCAGGTTAAGCTGTTCAAGCAAGGACATCCATTTGGCTTGTTTCCATGCAAGTGCATTCTGAGTTTTAAAGTATATTAAGGATTTATGGTCAGTTAGTACTCAGACACTTAAATGTCCTTCTATATAACATCTCAATTTCTTGCATGCATGATATATTGCTAGAAATTCCCTATTGTGTATTGTGTACCTCTGCTCAGTGTTGATTAGTTTTCTACTTTTGTAACATACTGACAGGAAGTCTTGCTGCCCTGGCTTGCGGATGCGTAGGACTGCCCCAATGGCAGTGTCACTGGCATCTGACTTGAGCTTGTAGCCCTGTTGTTATTAGGGTATTACAAGATTTGTGCTTCAATCAAAGCTTGTTTCAATAGTTGGAAATTATTGTTGCATTCTGGTGTCCAGATGAATTTTTTTGACATTACCTCTGTTAAGTCATTGATTGGTGCAGTTAGTTTTCTGCAGTCTTTAATGTATTTCCTTAGGTAAGCTATCATTCCAAGAAAGCATCTAACTTGTTTAACAGAGATGGGGCATTGCATGTTATTTATGGCTTTTATTTTATCTGGGTCTGCTTTAATGCCACTGTCAGAGACAATGTGGACCAAGAACAAGAGTTTCTTTTCCATAAATTGGCACTTACTAGGCTTGGTGTAAAGTTTGTGCTTTGTGAGTCAATCAAGTGTCTTGTAGACATGTGTGAGATGTTCCTCTTTTTTTTTTGAGAATATGATGATGTTGTTGAGCTAGCATAATGCATTTGAGAGACCATTTTGCGCTTGGTTCATCATAGTGACAAACGTTGTGAGAGTTTTGGTCATCTCAAAGTTGATTACTCTATATTTAAAGGATCCAAATTGCGTACAGAACACAGTTTTTGGTATGTCCTTTTCTTTTGCTTCAACTTGGTTATAACCTGAGTTGAGGTCAATTTTAGAAAAAATTTGGCTCCAGAGAGTCTTGCAAACAGATCCTCTATGAGTGAAAGGGGATTTTTTCTTTACTGTGCTTGCATTTAGTGCTCTGTATTCAGTTACTAGGCAAAGATTGCCTTCCTTTTTCTTTACAAAGAACACTGCTACCCCCGCAGGGATTCAGACAGGCAAATGAATACTTTAGATAGGTTGTCCTCAATATGGGTTTGATGGTTTGGGTCTCCATGAGGGAGAGTCTGTAGAGGGGTGCAGGTTTAGGCATGGCTTTATACAGGTTGATGTCATGTATGAACTCCTGTTTGTATGGTAACTCTGTGAGCTCTTACTTGAATACATGAGAGTATTCATTTAGGAGTGCCACAAATTCTGGGCATTGGATTTTGGTTGTTTGCTTATTATTGAATTTGGTGTACCTCATTATGTGAAGGGTAATATCTTTGGTTAGACGTTCTGGGTTTCTTGATTTATGACCTGAAAAAAATACTGTGTCTCTTATAATGAGGTTGTTGGGTTCCTTGAGGATATTAAAATTGACTTTGTTGTGTTTGATTATCATGGTTTTTGTTTTCCAACATATGCTGGGGTTCAAGCAGATGAACCAGTCCATGCCTGTTACAATGTAGTAGTTTATGTTGTTCATGAAAAGTCCTTTTATGGACGTTTGTATGCCTTGGAGGTCAATTCTGAAGGGAGTTGTTTTGCCTTTTAGTAGAACTTTTTATTTACCTGCCGTTCTGGCGTATTTGAAGTTGGATTTTACAACTGGATTTTGTACTTGGTTATAAATGGTTTGCTAACCATAGTGTGTTGAGCACCAGAGTCTTATAAAATTTTATGTGTATGAGATTTCTAAGCGCATAGATAGACAAGAAGTTGTGAGCATTTTTAAATTTTGTTCATAAAAATGAAGGATTGCGGGAAATGTGGGATGCAAGCAGCTAAGTTTGTACCTTGGTACAGTTTCTTGTCAAGTTGGGGGGAGACAGGGGCACTTACGCTTGTTCCCCTTCTTCTTTCCCTGCTCCTCTGTTTTGAGACCTTTAAGGCCAGAGAATGTGGGGTCAGATTCATAGCAGGTTGCTGTTTCAGAATTTTTTACTTTGGCAGTGTCCTCTTTCTTGGGACAGGAGCAGTTTGCGCTTTGGCTGTGATTGCCATTGTTGTAATTGGAGTTTCTGTTGCTATGATTGGTGTTTTGGCGTTTTTTGCCATTGGAGTTTTCTCTGCCATTGCTGTTTGAGGAGTGGTTGCCGTTGCGTGCAGCATATTCCATGTTTGAGCTTTTTCTGTGCGCCTGGCTTCTGCAATGAGTTTGGGCATGTAGGTGTTAGCCTCTGGACAAATGAGGGCAGCAACAAAGGGTTTCATTCTGTTGATGAATGGGGATCTGGTATGTATGTTGTCAGCTTATGCTGGGTTTTGGATTTTGCAATGTATTTCTTCAAATTTGTTGGCGTAGGCTGCAATAGTGGTCTTCTGAGGAAGATTGCTAAGCTGTATTGCAATTATTTGAAGGGATTAAGTGACACAGAAATTGTGTGTGATATCTGCTTTGAACTCTTCCCAGTTGTCAAGCTGGTTGTCATTTTGTGAGCCAACCCAGATAGCAAACCAGTTAGCTGTGGCCTTGTATAGGCGCTTGCTGGCTTCCTGGACCCATCTTTTGTGGGGGATGCAGCTGGTGCAGAGTTTAGCGGCTGAGTGGTCTAGCTAGTTGATGATGTTTTCCTTGTTTTTGCCAAAGAAATTGTCAATACCAATGTACTTGGTGTTGGTAATTTCACCTGTGATAGGTGGTTGTGCATTTGTTTGTGGTTGAAGAGAGTGACTGTATTGAATTATCTTGGCACATGCTTTAGGCATGACCAGTCCTTCAAATATGGTGCATCCACTAGGTATATCTTTGTCAATGTTGTGGGCGCAGAAGTACGTTTTCCAGGTCTCCTGGGATGTGGCCTGGTTGAGTATGTGAGCAAAGGTGGGCAGGTTTTGGTCAGTCATTTTCTCTTTCATAGGTGTGGTCAAAAAACCTTAGCTGCTACCAGTGATAATGAACAACGTTTAGGGAAGCTTTGAATATGGAATTAAGAAGAAGGGAATTATATTTTATTGGATAATACTTTAGACTTATATAGCTTTGGCTGTGGCGGAGATTTAGTTGGATCAAACCTAGGAGTTGGTCATGTGCAGGATGAGTTCAAGTTGCTGGATACTTGGACAGTTATATGGTATTGCTTGATTGCTATTTCCAGTATGTCAAACTTTATATTGGGAGGGCACCAGATTGGGCAATGACTGGATGTTAAGTGAGTTGGCAGTAGCCAGAATACTTGTACATCCAGATCCTCAACATTTTTGAAAGACTGATGACTCTATTCAAAACACACCCTCTAGTAAGTTGCCCTACTTCATGAACTTGTCATAATATACCACTAGCATCTTCTGATATGTTTGTTTCTCTAGTATCATACCCATATATCAAATGATAGGTTATCTCAGAATATTCTGTAAACTTTTCAAATGGTAAAGGTTAAGTGTTTAGCTTCCCTTATTTCATAAGATATATAATATTGATGTGCAGATTTTTAACTTCAAGCTCTCTTTTCATAGGCCTAAATTTTCTTTCATAAATATAAAAATGTGTTTTGAGAAACAACTTAACCAATTAAATCTGAAATTCATGGTTGTTTCTTTTTCTTCTTGCTCACAAATATTTTTAAGATCATTAATATTGCTATAATAAAGCTCATTTCTTTTCCCTTTAAAATTTTTGATATTACACCAAAGTGACCATCAACAACACTTTTCCATGAAATTTAACAAGCCAGTTATATTTATGGAATCCTTAATACATTTAGGTGCCTCTTTGAATAAGTAATACATGTATTCATATATATAAAATGATTTCCATCATATGTTCAATATTGTATATTTTTATTATTGTAAATCTATCTGATTAAGAAGTTTTATAAACTGCTCACCAGAAAATAAATAAACATGTGATAATATTTGAGTTAAAATTTATGGTATTCATATTTAACTTTACTGTTTTCTTTAAACACCAATGTAAATCCTATAAAAAATAGAGTTTTTAGAATAAAAGCAGCTATTGGTTTCTATTGGACCACCACCAACCATTAAATTCCCTTATAGTCTATAACACAAGATTCATTATCCAATTCATTAATACCTTTTTTATATTCTCTATTCTGGTTAACATAAAAGTCTTTATGCTGACCATTCAACTTTAAGGCATCATTTATAGATCCTGGCACTGGTAAATTATTGCATTCAAATTCTTGTTTTATTTTTTCTAAAGATGTTTTTAAATTACAAATATTACACACGTCAAATTTTTTTTGCTCCTTATTATATTTTTTTGGATTATCTTATAAAAATTTGAACTGGATATTGTAATTGCATTTTTATTTTCATATCTCTTATACATGTTTTTGTTTTTAGGAGAGAATTTTTATTGCTTTTGAGTATTCACTTATTTCTTTTTTAATCTATTTATAAATCTATTTGGTTCTTTTTTGTAAACTGGCATTTTTCAAAAGAGTTTTCCTGCAATTTTCTAATTCTTTTTTAGCTAATTCTTAGAAAAATGAACAGCTATTATGTTTTTGGTTTTTATCCAAGCTTTCAATCCTATCAATGCTTTTTCTCCCAGGTGTTAAACCTTGCTTTTAGTCATACCATGTCCCATATCATCAAGTTCTTTTAGAGATTTACAGGAAGTAACCAATGTTGCAGGGCCATAAGATGCTTTTGGGAGGTGCTCTTAACCCAATCCTTTAAGTTGCTAATAATACCATTGTATCTTATGGTTTGAACAGCTGGCAGGAGCTCTGATTTTTAAGCCTTGTCATTTTCCAAAGCTATTAAAAAAGGCATCAAAGTCATCACTAGTGTTGTGTGTTGTGAATGCTGCCATTCACCATGTTTCAAATTTGCCTTTGTTGGGTTATTTTGAAGGAAAAATCTCTCTTTTGCTTTTGCCCTTTAAAATGAGGCTGGCTCTGAATTGGGAAATACAATTATTCAGTTACCTGATTCTGCGCAACTCACTTGCCCCACTCATGCTTGTGGCAAGTGATCCTCCCATCCATGTACTGTTAGTGGTAAAGCTACACAGTATATAATCTAATTTCTATACCCAAATAATTTAAGTTCTATTCACATTTTTGTCTTTGTGTCTCCACATAATTTGGCGCCTCTCTAGCCACATCTAGCAGATATTATTTATTCAGGGCCACAAGGTAATCACATAGCCTTCCCTGCCATTCTAACTGAGACTTAGTACAAATAAAATCCTAAGGTTAGAATTTCCTGTTGTGACTCTGTGCTGTGCCTCAGATCATGACAAAAATGGTGCACACTACAGGGGCTGTAAGCCCCTTGGTTACCCCTTTTGCAACAACGTTTTCAGGACCTTTGCCTCCTCCCATACAAGAGCCAGCTTTACCTTAAATTACCAGTCCTCCTATTAAGGAAGACATGGCCAATCCGCCTATTGTCCCTACTGTGCTGAACCTTGGGAGTTGTCCCCGCCTAGTGGCCTACCCTTTGGATACCCCAGAATTGGAACAAGTCATAGGGGTAGCCCTTGGGATATTCTGTGATGGGGTCATCCCTTGCCTCCAGCTTCAGTTCAGCTGAGCAGAATACTACAAACTATTGTAGCTTCACAATTTCCACAGCACCTCCTCTCAGTGGCTGGCTCCGCTGATTACTTATTGTCCTTCTTTGTACAACCTGCCTTAGCCCATCATCAAATGGTATTAGGGCTACACGTTCAGGAGATTTCATCACTACAAGCCGCCATCACTCATCACTGGGATCAGTTTGCGGCCTACCAGCAGTGGATCCACTCCCTGTTTTCCTTAGTATCTGATAATCAGCGCGACTCAATCACCTCACAATCTTGCTTGGACAACTCCCTTGAACAAATGCGCCAGCCCATCCCCAAGTATGTCAGAGAGCGTCTTCATGAGTTCCACCAGTTGGAACAACCCTGGTGTGCCCAAGTAGATTCCACTCTAAACGCCTATCTCACCAACTTTGAATGACTTGTGCAGCAACTCAACAAGTTCAGTGCTTATTCCTTTGACCAATTACAGCAAGTAGCAGTCTATGCTGCAAAGAGCCTCCACAAACTTGGTGAGGACTTTGATCAAGAAAGGGCTGCTACCGCTGCCACCATTGCCAAACTCTAGACTCAAGTAAATGAACTGTCTGCCTTTAAAGCAGATGCTCCGCCTTATCCTCCATCCAATGAGCTAGCAGATATCAACCAGAGGCTCTGGGATGTCATTTGATATTTAAGAGCATCTACCCGTAGTCAGGATTGCCCCCCAAAGTCCCTCAGCCTGATCCTCAAGTGCTTGCTCTGACGGCTCAGGTTGCTGATTTACAACAAGAAGTTGCTACTTTGCATGAGGCAATGGCATCTGTTGTTAGTCCACCTGAAGTTGTGAGCAAAGATGGTTGTTGTCCTGGCTTATCAGGAGCCCCCTGCATTCATTGTGCTAGAGAGTTGATAGCTCTAGCCAATAAAGTGGACCTCCTGACACAAGATCACTCTGAGCTTGATAAAGATGTAAAAGAAATGAGTGAAGTGATTGATTCAGTAAATGTCAGGTTTGCCCCTTACCTTTTTATGGGTCCATTTCTTACTTCCCAACTGGCTTAACTGTCCTTGGTAGTAACAGCACAGGGCCAGCGCCTGGATGTTACTGAGCGACAGACCACCCAAGCTAATAATATGGGCACCTGCACTGCTGAAACCTTGACTACCCTTGAATAAAGTGTCCGCCAGCTGTAGGCCAGGCAGCCCCCCACCAAGTCCAAAGCAGAATTCTCCTAACACATAAATGTACTTGATAGCAACAATGGCGGCCCAAATCCAGAAGATCACTTCAAGCCTACCTTTAAGCAAGTCTTCAACCCCAAAACCTCAACCATTGCAGCTTTCCTAAATATCTACAAAACTGCCATGAGAAGAGCCTCAGATGAGGTTAAGAAGGAACACATTCTAACCTGTCTACACCCGGCCTGTCAAGAGGTAGCAGTGACAGAGCTCCCACCAGTGAGACTTGGGAAGAAATAAAGCAGCTTCTGATTTTTACAAGTTTGGTGGCAACCTTAGTTTGGAAGTGAAGAAGGACGACTCCATGCACCTTGCTTTCAAACCCAAGGAACTCTAGCTGAATTTGCAGATAGATTCTACATGGAAGGACAACAACTGATCACAAGCCGCCACTTGACCACACATGAAGCATACATGGCTTGCGCTCAAGCCCTCAAGGTTAACCAGCTCCTGTGTCTTCACTTCAAGGCCCATAAAGCCATGCTTTCTTCCATGAAGAGCATAAAGACACTATTGCAAGATATGCACCTTACCCATTCTGGGACAGTTGTGCGGGAGAATTGTGCCACCTCTACCTCTGGTTTGTCTTCATGTGGCCTGTGTATCCTTACCATGAACTTGCAGAATCCTCCTGGACAACAGGGTTGCCATAACTGTGGACAGATAGGTCATCATTCCCGAGTCTGCACCAATTCTTGAGTTGAAGGAGCTGATCCCAAAGAACAGGCAGGAAAAAAACATTCAACCTAGAGGCAGAGACGCTCCTGGTTGAAAATTCTTCCCAGTCTCCTTTGATTCCCCCTCCATTGCTAATTCTGAGCCTGCTAACACTGAGGCTCCTCTCATTCTGCTGCTATTCCACAATATATATGATGACTCTGAAATGGATGATTCTGATATAGAAGATTCCAACGCCTATGGGTATTCTGTTCTGACTGTGCCTGAAACTATTGTAGTCCCTTATAAGCTACAATCTGGGAAAGCTACAAAAATCACCAAGCCTCTGCCTGAAGCCAAAGAGGTTGTCTCTTTTCCTTACCTCAATAAAGCCAAGAGATCTCCTGTGCTTGTTGAATCTTCCAAAGAAGCTGCTGAGGTTGCTGACGCTGTGTTCAAGAACGTCTCTGTCTTGCTACCTCTCCAGATGGTCAATAAGGAGTTCCTGGGCCTAAGATGGATGATTGAAAAGTGGGACAAAGAAATAGCAGAAGCCCAAGAAATTCTGGACGTCCTCCCTCCCTTTGGTTGTACAACCACTTTTGTGGAAATATCCATCCAAAAGGTGAAAATTAAGGCTGTCTTGGACACAAGGTCTCCTGTTAATGTTGTCTCCTTGAAGCTTGTCAAGAATTTCAAACTTGCCCCCAACCTTAACTATTACCAGTAGTATGGCACAGCTGGGCTTTCCATGACTTGCACTATAGGGAACTATTCTTCCCTTCCCATGCAATTTTGCAAGCTACTCAAGGCTGCGCCTGTCGTTGTCTTGGAGAATGAGAGTTATGATCTCTTAGTTGATACTCAATTCCTTAGGGAATAAGATGGTATCATCAACTTTTAGGACAGCTACCTCTCTATCTTAGTATACAAGGTCCCTTTGATCTTTGAAGAGCCAGTTAAAGTTTCTGGGAAGCGCCTCAAGACATGTGCCTTGAAATACCCCACTGGTGTTTTCACTTTAAAATAATGTACCCATTCCTCCAGCATGAAGTGCCCTCCTATGGCATGTCCTGCGTCTGAAGGGATTCCCCTCTTGGCCACTTCTGCTGTAATCACTCCCACTGGATCTCAGGCTATCCTATATTCCCAAATATTGTATGAGCTACCCAAGTGTACATTCCTAGAGTTGTACTCTCCTCCCATGCTAGGACGCAATAAACCCTATCTCTGCCCAGGAATCTTGGATGTCTCTCATAAAGACCCTGTTCAACTGCTTGTTGCCAACTTGACTGATCTCCCTATACATGTGTCTAGAGGGCAGGTTGTTGGCTATGGCAGGTTGTTAAATGTTACTGATGTCCTATCACTACATCCCTTTGGTACATTTCAGGACTTAAACTTACCTGAGGATGAGCCACAAGTCCTATCATTTTTCACCACCCAAGACTTCCCGCAGCTATCTCTGATTCAACAGAAAGAGGTGCTTGACCTACTGGATCAGTTTTTGGATATCTTTTCTAAGGATAGCACAGATTTTGAGTTATTCAAAGATGTCATTCACCAGATCAATACTGGTGATGCTCCCCCCTTTTGCGCTAAACCCTACTGCCACAGTCAAGTAGAGGATGCTCAGGCGTCTAAAGAGAACCACAACTTTTAGACGCTGGACTGCTTGCTCCTTCCCAAAATCCATGGGCCTCACCCTTACTCATACTGAAAGAGAAGGATGGAGGTCATTGTATTGTGATGGATTACTGACACTTGAATTCCTTAACCAAAAAGGATTCCTACCCCTTACCACACATTGGCTATGCTCTCTGCAGCCTTGGGGGATCCAAGTTCTTCTCTGCCAATAATATGGCTTCTGGTTACTGGCAAGTTGATCTCTCTCCCAAAGATAGATAGAAGGCTGTGCTCATCACTTCTGAAGGATTTTTTGAGCCTACACACATGCCACAAGAACTCTGCAATGCCCCGGCTACCTTCTAACAAGCCATGATCTCCATCCTCTGTGATTTAAAGCTCTCATGTGTCCTAGTGTACTTAGATGATATAACAGTCTTTAGTGCTATCTTTACTAATCACCTGGTTCATCTCAAAGAAGTATTCATAAAGATTTGAGAAGCTGGCCTTAAGTTAAAGCCATCTAATTGTGCCTTCTTCAAGGAACGCCTTAATTTTTTAGGGCATGAGGTGACTCAGACAGGAATTTGCCCCATGAATAAGAAATTGAGGCCATTGACAAGATGCTTCTGCCCACCAACCTGCAAGAAGTACAAGTCTTTATGGGTATGATGGGATACTACAGACAATTCATCCCTTATTGCTGACACTAGCAAACCCTTGGTCCAGCTGCTGTGTAATGTCCCTTTTGAATAAACAGCCAGCTAACAAAAAGCCTTTGAGACCCTCAAGCAAAAACTCAAATAGGATTACATCCTATTATATACTGACTACAATAAGGAATTCATCATATATACTGATGCTAGTGACCTGGCTATTGGGGCTATCTTATCTCAATTGAATGATGAAGGTGTGGATCACCCTGTAGCTTATACCTCTCATGTCCTGAATAAGCATGAGAAGAACTACAGTGTGACCAAGAAAGAGGGCCTTGCTGTGCTGCATGACATCAAGCAGATCCGCCATTAGGTGTATGGCACCCATTTTACTGTGGTTACTGACCACACTTCACTCAAATGGCTACAGCAGCTCAAGGAACCAGAATGACAACTAGCTAGATGGGCTCTCTGTCTGCAAGGGTAAAATTTCACTGTGCTGAACCGCCCAGGATTCAACATCAGAATGCTGATGGTCAGCCCAGAATGCCCATCCTTGCCCTACACCCTGCTGAGGCTGACAGGTTTTATGAACTATTTGGATACCCTTTGTCATGGTAGAACAAGACAGATGAAGTTTGAGTTGCCCTTTCTAAGATATCTAAAGACACCCTCATTTGTGACAATCAACTTTCAAGAAATTACAAGACCACTACTTGTCCTATGTAAGGCCTAGTCTTTGCATTTTTTGGTGCTTCAAGATCATAAAGAGACGGAATACAGAGGCATTGCCAAGACCCATGCCTGGCTCCAGAAGAATTACTTCTGGGAAAATCTTTGCTTTCTGATCCTAGATGTTATTGCTAGTTGCCATGATTGCCAACTACAACAACCTAAAGCCACTGCTCATGAATTCAAGCTAGTCCCCCCTCAACACGCATTTCACACTGTCAGTATTGTTGCTGTAGGGCCTCTTCCTTGCTCCTGCTCTGGTTGCCGCTTTATCCTAATTGCTGTTGATCATTTTAGCAAGTGGGTAGAAGCTTGCCCTACTAAAGACATCACTGCCAAAACAACCGCCGCCTTTCTGCTGCAAGATGTATTCTTCTGCCATGGCTGCCCTCAAGTGTTGTTGTCTGACAATGGGACTAACTTCAATGCCAAGTTAGTGACCTCTGTTATGAAGCCTTGAGGTCTCATCAGTCTTTCTCTGCCCCCTATAATCCTTCCACCAATGGGGTGGTTGAGTGCGCAAACTCAACTCTGTTTCTAATGTGAGGAAACTCACCTACTCTGATGCCACAAACTGGGATCTATACTTACCCACTGCTCTATTTGCCTATTGTCTTAGGAAACATGTGTCACCGGGTATTTTTCTTTTACTATGATGTATGGGCGTGAAGCCACTACCCCATTGCTCTTGGGGGCCCCCTACTCTCCTCTGATAAGGCTATGGATCCTGATGAGCATATCAAAGATCTAGTCAATTGGATCATTGATATCCAGGCCTCTGCTTACATGCCTGCCTATAAGACCAAGCTGCTAGAGCTCTTCCCTGACAATGCTGTAAAATCCCCTCTGCCTGAGTTCAACATTGGGGACCATATTCTCTACTATCAACTTAGAGTGGGAGGACAAGCTCATAAGCTAGACTTGTTGTGGATTGGGCCCTTGGAAGTGACCTTCAAGCAAGGGTCAGAGTATACGACAAAACCTTTCTCTAGTGGTCAACCTTTTGCTCGTGTGCATGCCAAGTTCCTCCATAAGTTTCACCCCCTAAGGCTAATCTAGAGGGGGGCAATGTTGTGAATGCCGCCATTCACCATGTTGTGATTTCCCATTTTTTGGGTTATTTCAAGGACAAATCTCTCTCTTTTGCTTTTGCCCTTCAAAATGAGGCTGGCTCTGAATTGGGAAACACAATTGTTCAGTTACCTGATTCTGCGCAACTCACTTGCCCCACTCATACTTGTGGCAAGTGATCCTCCCGTCCATGTACTGTTAGTGGTAAAGCTACACAGTATATAATCTAATTTCTATACCCAATAAAATTTAAGTTCTATTCACATTTTTGTCTTTGTGTCTCCACGTACTTTGGTGCCTCTCTAGCCACATCTAGCAGATATTATTTATTTGGGGCCACAAGGTAATCACATAGACTTCTCTGCCATTCTAACTGAGACTAAGTAAAAATCCAATCCTAAGGTTAGGATTTCCTGTTGTGACTCTGGTCCGCGTTTCAGATCACAACATTGTGTATACACTTCTGGGAAGTTTAATAAACAAGATAAAGGGGAAATTTTAGAAGAGAATGATACTTTATTGGATATGAATATAGGATATTATATAGTATCATGGGAAGCCACATACCAACCATGTACATCATGGAGGTCATGAGGCCTATTTGAGTAATGCTCCTCTTGAGTCACAAGGCTTATCCAAGTTGTTTTCTATTTAGAATCTGGATTGTGTGATCCCTGTAAATGATGGCCAATTAATAATAGTGCCAACAACCTATTGGTTGAATGATGAGTCATTTGGTGATATACTTGGGGTGTTAATTCTTCAAGAGGGAGTAATCAAAGATGTTGCAACATCAGTGTTGTAACTGTACTTTTTTAGCAGAGTTACAAGGGGGAAAATATTTAGAAGATAGATGATAATCTTTATTGTGAGATAGTGCTTATATGTTCATGTGAATTAAGGTTAACAGGAACATGATAGGTGATCACACTGTTGGATGGAAGAGGGGGGTGGCTTGATCCTGGTAATGAGTCAAGAGTCAAAATGAGGTATCCATCATAAAGGATCATCATCTGTTCATATTGTTGGTTTTGGTAATTTGAGTCAACTTTCTAGTCTGGTCTTGGGTGACCCCCAAACCAATTGGTTTGCGGGTCACAAACCCGCTTGGTTGGAACTTTGCTGGCAGATCAAGCCTGCAGTTTTGACACCCCCTCCCCAACTGAAGGTCGGCCTCCTCTTGGGGCAGGTTGTCAGGGAGGTTGTCAAGAGCCCGGGCGCCATATTAAACTAGTTGATGTTCTGTGGCAGGCAGGGCAGTTTCTCATTGTTTGTCTTGCTTTGCAGGGTTGTAGGCGGTCATGGTGTAGGGTTTTGCTTGTTTACGTTTTCCAAGTCCTTGCACAAGGTAAGTATTATTATTGTTTGCCTCTAGAATGATTGCTGGCCCCACTTTTTCAGGTTGTATCTTGCTTTTGTCAACATTCATGACCCATACTTTGTCCCCAACTTCATTTCAATTGCAGATGAGGAAAAATGTCTTTTACAGACGTTCTTTCTCTTTGGCTGTTTGCTTGCTGTTAGCCTCTATTACTTGAGGGTCTGAGCGTGGGGGGACTTCACTTGGGATTTCTAGTTTAGGTCCTGCCAATGCTTGAATGATATTTGGCTGTATGCTGTATACCAGTTCAAACAGTCTTTTCCCAGTGGATCTGTTCACTTGGGTTTGGCACACAAGTAATGCAGTTGGTAGCTGTTCATACCAGTCTTCAGGTCTCCTGGCAGTGAGTTTGGCTAGGGCTTGCACAAGGCTACCATTAAGCTGCTCTATGCGTCCATTGGCCTGTGAGTGGTATGGTGTTGTTATGATGTGTTTGACCCCATTCTTGGTGAGGTATACATTGGTGTCTTTGGAGGTCAATTCCTTGCCTCCATTGGTTATCAGGAGTTCTGGCTTTCCAAACTTGCTGATTATCTCTTTGCCAATAAATTGTCAAACGTCATTGCTGGTATGTGCCTTCACTGCTTAGTCTACTGGACATCTTGTTGCAAAGTCAATGGCAGTGATGATGTATTTCTTGTCATTGTGTTTTCCTGGCATGGGAACAACAGTGTCAAGAGCTCATACTTTGAAAGGTAGTTGTGTGTGAATGGGGAGTACTGACTTAGGCGGGGTTTTGTTTTTGGCAAACTTTTCAGACACCTCACATTGGTCTATAACTTCCTGGACATTGCAGTGTAAGGTTGGCTACCAGGCTTTATGTTTTAGAAACTCATATAGGTTTTGGCTCTTGGTATGTTCAAGGTCTCTGTGATAGAGTAGGATGGTGTTAACTTGCTGATGTGTGGGGATATAGGGAATGGTTGTGCCGTCAGTCTTTTTTCTGTGAAGAGTCCCGTATACGTCAGCAAAGAGGTGTTCATTCTTGATGACTGTTTCTTTGGTTATGTCAGTTGTGCCTGGGGGGAACCCTTTGTCTTCTTTTTGTAGCATTAAGAGAGTCCAGTTGGGTCAAGCCCATTCTCTTCTCTTGAAGCACAAACATACAGGCGGGACAGGGCATCTGCCATGGCAAGCTTGGCCCCAGGCTTGTACTAGATAAGCATTTTAAATCTCTTCAATAGTTACATCCACTGCACTTGGCGGTGCAATAGATTTGCTTGAGTCTTGAAATAGATGAGTGACTTGTGATTGGTTAGTGCTGTGAACTCTTCCTGGCGTTCCAGATAGCAATGCCATTTGACTAGGCAGTGCACAATAGCCAGAAATTCCTTGTCAAGGATAGGGTATCAACACTTGCCGTCTGTCAATTTCTGTGATTAATAGGCTACGGGCAGGAAATCACCGTCACTATTCTTGATTTGTAATACTCCCCCAATGGATGCATCTGAGGCGTTGGTTTCCATTTGGTATTCCCTGTTGCGTTTGGGGTATTGCAGGATGGGAGCAGACGTGAGTTTTTCTTTGAGGCATCTAAAGCAGAGGTCACCTTGGGGGTCCACACAAACTTATACTTGGTGCCTGTTATGGCGGATAAGGGGGCAATCAAAACGCCACAGTTGGGTATGAAGCGTCATACATAGGCCACCATTCCCAAGAAGGTGCAGAGTTATGACTTATCCTTGGGTGGTTGCATCTTGCAGATGGCCTGTATCTTTTGACTGTTGGGTTTGATATTATCTTTTGAAACTATGTGTCTCAAGAAGGGTGTTGCTCATGGAAGAACTGGCACTTGGAGGGTTTAGCCAACAGTTTGTGTTGTGCCAAGGTCCAAAGACTGCCTCCAGGTCTCTGTGGTGTTGTTCCACCAAGGGGCTGTAGACAATTATGTTGTCTAGGTACACTAGGGCATGCTTTCCTATGTGAGGCGCAAACACTTTGTTCATGAAGGTTACAAAGGTGGACAGGGCATTGATCATGCCAAAGTTGAGTACCACACATTTTTAGGAGCTGTACTAAGTGCAAAAGGCTGTTTTGGGGATGTATTCCTCTTTGATGCAAATCTGATTGTAGCCTGCAGTTAGATCAATCTTGGAGAAGACTGTGGCCCCTCCCAAGGCATCAAAGAGGTTGTCAATTAGTGGCAGTGGGTAACAATTCTTAATGGTAACTTTGTTTAGGGCGCATTAGTCTGTGTCCAGGCGTAAGATACCATCCTTTTTAGCCACAAAGAATATGGTGGCCCCAAAGGGAGACTGTGAGGGGTGGATAAGTCCTTTTTCCAATGCCTCCTTGAGGTAGGCGCGTAAGGAGTTGTCCTTTTTTGGGGTCAGCCTGTAGATGGGGTGCGCCTTGGGTACAGCCCCCTTGAGTTAGATAGAGTGCTAGATATGCTTCTCAGGGGGCACCCCAGGTAGCGCTTCCTTGAAGATTTCTGAATGGCAGGCCACAATGTTGTGGTCCTGAGGCGTGGAGGTATCCTGGTGGTCTTTGAAGTGTATGGTCTTGTACTGGCAGGAGTCCCAGTCAATTGACTTCAGGTCTTTCTTTTTGTCCTGGGTCTCTGTGATACATACAAAGACGTGGTTGTGTAGCAGTTGATCCACAGAGTCAGGGTAGATCTGGTGGTTGATGTCTTCACGCTTGATGGTCAACACTGAAGTTGTCCAGTCTATGTGAGGGTTGTTCTTCTGTAACCAGTCTAGTCCCAGTACAATGTCAAACTTAGGAAAGTTGATGATGGGAACTTGGATGGTGAAGTGGAGGTTCTCAAGCATGACAGAGAAGGGGGCAGTTTCCTTTGTCATGGCAATGTGGTGTTCATCAGCCAGGACCACATTTTTAATCCACAAAGGATTAGTGGCCAGCTTGAACTTATCCACAAAGCTGCTGTTGACTAGGGTTTGGTCTGCACCCAAGTCCAGGAGTGCTGATCCTGTGTAACTTCAAAAGCAGAAAGGGTAGGACATCAATTTATTGGGATGTCTGGCAATGGTGTACAGTACCGGTTCTCCAAGGGCACCTGGATCATTGGGCATTGGTCTACGTCCTTGGGTCAGTATTTATCATTGGGAAAGTCAGGAGTTGCGTGGGGAGAGCTTGGCTTGCTTAGAGCTCTCCTCGGGCTTTTCCCTCCTCTTGGTTGCCTTGTGTGGCGGTGACACGGAAATGGGTATGGTTTGACTGGTCATTTTTTCCATTTCTATGCCCATTTGAACCTGTGGGTTTGTGATTGGCGTTGTTCCTGTTGCCTCCAGGAGGTGGTTGAGCAGAGCTCCTGCTTGGATGGGAATCCTTGGGTCTTTATTGTTTCCCAGTTTGTGCCTTGTGCAGAGTGTTGGATGTCTGTTCCGCTTTTTTGGCTTCACGGTACAGGCTTTGCAGGTTGGTCACTTGATCCAGGTTTACATGTCTCATACCGTGCAACTTGAGAGCATTGTAGTACATGAGGTATGTGTCTGGGGTGTCAAAGGCCATGTTGGATGGTGCACAAAGGCAGAGCTCCTTGTAGGCATGGGTGAGTTCTTTTACAGTGCTTGTCTGGACCAGGTTCTTTACTTGACATATGATCATGAGTGCTGTATCTTTAAGCACAAATCTTACCAGAAAGTCTTGCTTAAAGGTATCCCAGTTCTTGTTGGTGTGCTCTTCATGCCATTTGTTGCACCAGGTGCCAGCGTCATGGGTCAGGAAAATGGAAATTTCTGCAATCCAAAATTTCTGTGGGCATTCCATCTGAGCTAGTTTGCTCTGGGCAGACTGGATCCATGCGGCAGCGTTGTTGTCGTTGGCCCTGGAAAAAGGTTCCAAGGCGGTGCTTTGTAGTCTTTGCGCTACACAGGCAGGCCTGGTAGTTTTTTTTGGCTGGTTGCAGCATTGATGAGGGAGCCTGAAAGAAACCTTGTGCAGACATGGCGTTGAAGGCAGGTAGCAGGATTACCGTGTTTTGGTATAGGACAAACCCATCGGGTATCTCAGTACCAGGTGTGTACAGAGTCCAGTTGGGCAGAAGGCTAGACATGATTCCGTCAAGGATTTGTTGGCCGTGGCGTGTGCAGGCAACAGGGGGAATTTTTCAAGATAAAGGTAGGATGGAGAGCCTACCTGTGCTACCAATGTCATAACTGTGCTGTTTTAGCAGAGTTACAAGGGGGAAAATATTTAGAAGATAGATAATAATCTTTATTGTGAGATAGTGCTTATATAGTTCATGTGAATCAAGGTTAACAGGAACATGATAGGTGATCACACTGTTGGATGGAAGAGGGGGGTGGCTTGATCCTGGTAATGAGTCAAGAGTCAAAACAAGGTATCCACCATAAAGGATCATCATCTGTTCATGTTGTTGGTTTTGGTAATTTGAGTCAACTTCCTAGTCTGCTTCAGGTGACCGGGTAATTGGTTTGCGGGTCACAAACCCGCTTGGGTGGAACCTTGCTGGCGGGTCAAGCCTGCAGTTTTGACACCAGAAAAAAATAGAATGATTTATTAAGCTTAGCAATTCTTTCTCTTTTTTGATTCTTTAAGGAGAAAAAGGGCTGTGTGTGGAGGTGAAGTTAATCTATTCCATAATATCAGGGTTATGATTGTTAGAAATCAGATGCCTGGTAAAGATGCCTTAAAAAAGTGTACTAGTTGAAATTTTAGTATTATCTTGTGATGATGGTTTTAAGTAAATTATAAGCAGCGCTTTAGCTCTTATATACCAAGCTAAATAACCCCATCCTAGAAGAGATGATGTGATAGCTTTTATTACAGCTTCAACTTGAATTTATATTACTAGAATAAAAAATCCCCTGTTTTCACACACAGGTGGTACATGTGTAGCAGCTAAGCATCAAATTACACCATATCATCTTTTTAATCAATGCCAATAAAATCAAAATGATGCATTGCTTAACTGTAACCCTCCTGCACATTTTTAAAAAATCTAGGGATTTTCATTTAAATTATTTTTAATTTGTGGTTCAAATCTCACTTGGACCATAAAAATGATCTAAACAGTAATTGATTAAACATCCCAAATTCAAACTACCATAAAATCCTAAAGGTTCAGAAATTTCAAATAAAATGAAATTTGAAATTGATTCTCTTGACTGTATCTCCAACTTTCTAATTAAAAATTGTATACCAATTATTGAAAAATCAAGCTTTTTTAGCTTAAAGCAATATATTTTATTTCATTATCAAAATAATAGAATTAAATCTGGCATATACCCTTTTAAACTGCTTTTACTTTGATATTCAGTATAGTATACATATTAATATTTTAACACCAATAGAAAGATAAGATTCTTAGCTTCATTTTGATAATTTACAATAGGGAAAGTTCTAATATTTCATTTGGTGATTGCATTTTAAATATAAATATTTGAAATTGGTTTTTTAAATCAACTGTATCATGCTGAGCCTGGGCAGCATGTGTATTAGAAAATGGCATGATCCTTAAATTACTGAACCACATGATTAAGTCTAATTGCAGTTCCTCCTGATATGATGTATTAGCTTTATACTGCTTATCTGGCTGGATATTGGTTGTCAGGTCAAATGAAAAATTAGGTTAGGCCAATTAGGTTCATTGAATACCATGTTAAGGTATCCAACAATGTGGCATGTTGATGATCCCAGAATGAGAGGAACAGTTTTATTGGTATTGTCTCTGGGGTTGCTAGAGTGGCTGGCATGTCACATTAGATGTTTTACTTTATGGTGCTACCTGTCTTGATAGGAGGCTTATAGAAAGAATTATTTGGAAGAGAAGTAATTTTTATTGTAATATCATTTAGGTCATATAGTAAAGAGTTATGAACCAGTAATGTGATTTTATCCTGCTAATGATCTGGGCTTTATTTAGGATGGTCAAATGTGAGATCAAGAATCAGAATTTTTCAGGCTAGTTTAGTGACAATCACTTTCTGTAAACAGATGATTTCTTTATTTGATTTTTATGGGGGAAATATATAACCTTTTAACTTTACAACAAATAAAGGGCTATAAAGTCCTCTCTTTATTATTTAGCTTATTTATTTGTTTTTATTATTTGTGGTTTACAAGCCTATGTCAATGTAACACTGCAAAAGATAATTTAATCAATTTTGACAATTAAGAAGAAAATTTAAAAAACTTTAAAAGGATCTTTATAAAAGTAGCTCTATTTATTATTTTGAATTTTTTGCAACTGTAAAGCTAAAGATTTACTAAGGTGTAAAATATAGTTGGATCAAACTTGGCTAAAGGTCTGCTATTAGAAAATTAGATCTTTGGATACCTTCTACCTTGGTTTTAAATGAAAATATTTAAGATTTGGATAATAGATGTTTAAAGATTTATACAATCAAAAAAGTTTAATTAGGTTACTATTGATTACACTACAGTATTATTTTTCTACTTTAAGTGGGGGAAATAATCCTTACTTCATGTGGTCATTTGGATTAAGGTTTAGAAGTTCTTTTTTATGGCTGCTTGAGATTTGCTTCCATATCATATGCCAGGTATTTGTTTGCTTAACAATAGTTGAGCTATTCTGAACCCTAAAGTGCCCAGTCTTATTGGTGCAGCAAGCAGATTGAATTGATGGCTAGGGTTTAGTTTTTAGTAGTCTACATCATCACAAAAATAGCATCTCAATTCATGCCAGCTCAAATTTATTTTAAGATGGTGTTCTTTGCATAATGACTTTTTATCATAAAAGAATAGTTAAATTTTAATTTAAAAATTATATTACAGCATCTTTTTTTTGTCATTACAAGTCAAAATAATTAATCATCATTTCACTAACTTTATTTAGATATTAAGTCACTTAGTGCAGGGTGTGTTTACACCATCTCAAATCTACACCATCTTGATTTAAACTGTTTATCATTCACTATAATACTGTAAATTCAGAACCTAAACATAAAAATACGGGATTGTAAAATCCTTGGTTTAAATTTTGAATAACTTTTGCAGGCAACTCAGTAGAGTGAAAATTAAAATATTTAATAAAATTGACTATTTAATTTGACTTTTTTGATTTATTTAAATTGATAAATTTTGAATCTCTTGAGCAGATAACTAAACTAACAAAATAAAAAACACAGCAAACAAATGCAGGATACATGAATCAGAAATGCAGGATACTAATGTACAGTTTGAGATTTCCTGTGTCTAACAAATCATAGACAACATGTAAAAATTAACAAATATGAAAATGCAGGATTTTCAAATCCAAGAACCAAATTTCAAATAAAAATTGGGGTGAATTTGAAATAAATATAATTTATAGGGTTCTCAAACAGGAAGTCAAAGGATCTAGAGTGGATTTGTGCTAATTCTTTTAGGAATCATAAATATTCTCAAAAATCATCCTATTCCATTTTAGGACGGCTAAAATTTAGATGCTTGATTATAGTAGATTTTAGAAAACACTAATAATAAAGTATAATTATTTATTACAATCTATTTTGATCAAGTTGCTTTTCCTTGTTGTAGTGATTGTTCAATTGTTGTTGATAATTTGCATGCATTTAATTGGATAGTTTCACCTTCAGTTGCCTTGCTAATAGGAAATAAAGTTGCCTCTGCAATCACAGCTAGTCTTGCAGAGGCAACTTGATTTCCTATTTTCATAGCAACTGGAGGTGAGACTATCTAACTAAGCGCAAGCACATTATCAACAGAAAAGGAAATCTCAACATATCAAGGAAAAGACAACATGATAAAATAGATTGTAACATATAATTCTATTTTATTATTAGTATTTTTTAAAATCTACTGTAATCAAGTATCCTTAATAGCAATACATTAACATGCATTGTAGTAAACTGATGGTTTATCATTCCCCTCCTTTCTTCATTGAAAAAATTTTGTTTGGCCCCTGGCTACGCCAGGGGCCAAAAACTTTTAAAAATTTATGCATCATTGGGAGGGTAGCTCATATATCATTATATGGTTTTTTGGTTGCTATATTAGTGATTTAGAGTGCAGAATATTGCATCATTTCCAGTTTAGACAATTTTATATTTCACTTAATTTCATGTCTAAACATGGTTGTTGAGATTTAATTTTCATTTGATTTTATCCAGAGTGGAGCTTCTTGATTTGGACTGATTTGTCCTAGTTTCTTACTGTACATTAAATTTGGATTCCAAATCCCGCATTTTATTTGAGCTTACTAGTGGTATTTATTTATGATTTGAAATTTGGTTCTTGAATTTGACAATCCCACAATTAAAGAACATGATAAACTTAATGAAAACAGTTGATGGATTTGAATGCTTCAAATCTGATTTGAGTTAGTTCATTTTGTCCATTTAAAAAGTGCAACTTGAATATAAAATTTGCAAAGTGTCTATGAGTTCCTGCATTTTTAAAAATTCAAATAAAAAATCAAAGAATTCAATTTAATTAAAAAAGACCATCCTGCAAATGTGGTTCAAATTTTGGACCAATGATTTGACAATCCCATATTTTTACATTTAGGTTCTGAATTTACCATATAATATTTTTCCTGCCAATAAATTACAGGATATCAACTAAAACTTTCTATCAATCAATCAGTTTAGATATACCTAGTCTCATAATCTGAGGTAGTAATATTATCTATTTAGTCCCTCAATCAGTTCAACCTGATTTATTCCTGGGTACTCCACCATCACACTGGAAAATATCTCCAAGGATGGTAATTTGCTGCTAGAAAGTCCCAAGACCAATTCTATTGTTTTGAATTCCAACCTATGAGATTCATCACATTTCAGCAACTTTGTTCAACCACAGGCCAAGGTGATAGTAGTACCGCCACAATTATGTTAATTTTAAAGTGTTTATTCAACCTTCAAAGAATTTTAATATTTTTTTGCTGAATGCCTGAATTTTTGGATGATTTAAAATATCTCTTGAGTTAGTATTTTATGGTTCACAATAACTTTCTTTGCTATTGATTGTCAGCAACTCCTAGGGTGTCAAAACCAGTTTTTTGTATTTTTATTATAAATTCATGTATCAAAAAATTTGGGTATTATTTATTATATTTTGTTCTGATATGACTATACAATTCTGTTACACCTGGCCAATCATACCCCTTGTCTATCTTTAAATTGAAAATTTCTTGCCCTCATACCATTTTTTGGCTCTACATTTTTTTGATAAAAAAGACATCAGCTCTAATCACCAGCCCTTTATCAAACCATGTTGGTGAACAATATACAATTTGCCTTGGGAATTAAATCTCTACTAAAAGTTGAGATTACTTGGCTTACATCTTCATATGTCCTTGATTAGGAAGGGTGCTTACTTTTTGTTTCCCCCTTCTGTTAAGATAGGCTAGCAGTTTAATTCAGTCCATTTTATGACCGTTTCATTTTCTTGATTTTGCATTGAAAAATCTTTATAATGATACCTAGGCATTTACTTGATAGATCCTACACTTCAGTTGATTCCACCAAGGATATCAACCTGGAGGTCAGCTTTCTAGACCCCTCTTCTATTATTAAGATTAGCTTTTAATTTCATTTTTCTTAGGGGTGATATGTGAATCAGGTTCCTACTTTGCTTCATATAAGCTATTGAGTGGCTTAATGTCAGGGATCCAACCTGCGGGGGGTTCCCGAGAACTTGCGGGCAGACGGCCCACAGGCCCTGCAGGGAGAGCCCACCACAGGATTGGGGCTAACTTTACAATATAAGATAACAATTTTCCAAGTAATGCCCAAGGTCCGGTTGTAGGCACCATGGAATCAATCAACCCAGTGAGAGTGATATACATCACCCCAAATATTTGGGTGGAGGTAGATTCATCAGTGGCAACAGAATCTTGCGGGCGGTTGGGCCGCGGAGAATGGGGCGGCGTCATTTGAACTAAATAGGAGGGCAGGAAATTATACTTGTCTCATAATAACAGAGGGGGCCAGATGATTTTGGTACCCTCTCTGTAAAGGACTTCAGTCTCTCTGGTTCTAGCTTCAGGGTTGTTAATAAGGATTTCCTCCAGAGTAAACTCTGAATACGCCGGGTTGGGTGGGTACTCGGTAACATGTACTGGGCCAAAAGGAGCTCCTGGTGGACGGTAAAGTTTGGGTGGCTGGTCTGCGGTTTCTTGGGTTATGTGGACACAGGGGGCAGGGCCGCAAGGAGTAGACTGAAAATGAAATAAAACTAATAACAAGTATGGTATGATCTGGTTGAACCAAAGGTTCATGTCACTTTATTACAAGGATGGCAATGGGCATTTTCCTGGCAACCCAGGGTATAAGTATGCCCATCTGTCATGGCAAAACTTTCAAAGATTTTCATGGCCCAGGTTTTCCCCTCTACTAGGTCCTCACAGCCCTTGGTGGCAACAATTGCGGGGGTTATTTCATTGGCTGACTTGCAACTAGAGCACTCCAATTCTTCAACCAGGTCATGGGATGGGTCATCTCTGGGTGGCCCGTTTCTTATGGAAGGTATCTTTGTTTCTTCTTCCAATGTGGTCTGGGTTATTCTAGGGTCTGTGGTTAACCTGGCCCGTTGATTGGTTGGGTTAACAGGAACCCCTAGCGCGGGGGCATCATTGTAGGCAAACTTGGTTCATCAAACTTCAGGAGATTCTCCGAAGTCAAATCCAATCCTGATTCAATCCCTGAAAACTGTGGGCGGCCAGGCGGCTGGCCCTGCAGGCTGGCGACCCGCGAGATGCCAGGGTTTGACTCCCATAGTTGAGGTCTTTTGATTATCATAGTTGACAGGAGTTTGTCACTTGTGACACTTAATTCAACCCCTCTCTCAAAACTGTTCCATTTTTTCTGATTAAAAACATAACCATCTTCTGCCTTAAAATACTGGTTTACAACCTTTCCTAAGAATCCTCAGACCTTACAGGTATCAATTGGCGTAATCAGGGGTTTGTAATAGTAAACAGACCCCCTTTTCAAGACAACCAGAAATGCGCAATAGAAGTCCCACTTTCTGTCATCCTTCTCCACTGACATGCTTACTTTCCCTTCCTTTCTAAAATAATTAGACACAATTAACAGCTTGTAGTACAAGACAGGTGTGGTATCATTTGAGATTAATTTCAGGAATCAAGTGATGCTGGATACTGGAGAAGAATCAAATGGGGATCCTTGCTGTTATCCCATTAGTTGTACTAATAGTTATTCACAACCAGGATAGATGCTGCTGCCTTAGGAATCCAGAGCAGCATAATGTAATACAATACCCAGATGATATGGTATGTAGGCTGGACCCAGACTGTTTCAAGGGGTCTTTAAGGCCCTTTTTGGGAGATCTATAAAATGGGAACAGCTTTGATGATCTGCACCTTGGGTGCTATCTCCAGCTTTTTGGCCCAAATTTGATTCCATTTATTTGTAAGTGGCTAACTTCTCATATAAAAATGGTACCAGCAAACTTAAACTGATCTGTGATCTCATACCAAGTTAGGCCAGGTTGGTTAAATTTCATAGCTCCCTGGAGAATTAGGCTGGTGATGCTTAAACAGGCTGATCTAGGAGACAGGTATAGCCAATCTTCTTTGTCACTCCCATAAGAGATCAGAGAGTAAATGAGGATTTACCATACCAAGTCCACTGCTACTTGCTTGGCTTTTGCTCTGCTTCTGGAGCATGTCAAATTTGGTGTGGCTAGTAAAAATCATTTCAAAGCAAAGGTATTTAAATCTGCTAAAAAGGAATTTCATAGTTTTTACGAGCTTAATCTTATTGTGATTGTTAATACCAATCTAGATAGTTCCTAAATCTTATAAACACAAAAAAGAGCCCGAGAGATTGATAAAGTGCATCTACTACCAAATTAGATTGCATTTGGTTGCCTGTTAAATGTTCTTTTAAGATTTAAGGATTTAGACATTATATGTATTGTGTAACTCGGTTTTTTATGGAACTGTGTTTTTAGGTTGTACTGGTCTGACTCTTCTTAGCCCTTCTGTTGGTGCTATATTGGTATCCTGATTGTATTAATTTCTATGATGGAGCAACCCCAACTCATTCACTTGTTGCTTGAGTTGTTTGTTTGTAGCTCGGCGTCTTTTATTTGATTCACGTTTTCATTTCATTTTTTGTGCTGTTATGGTTCTTGTTTGGCCGTTTGCCAGTTCAAGGACATTCAAACTATCTGCAGTCTGGAACCGGCCCGAGTTGGACTTTATTTAAGGTTGTGTTTGCTTCATATACTGATGAATATATTTTGCTTATTGCCACAGCTTTTGCAACCCCCTGTACTTTGTGATATCCTTTTAAAAGGCATAAGGATAATTTCACGTTTCCCTAATAGAGATACATATACAATCCAAGTTTTCTTATCTCTCCTTTATTGGTACTGATTCTGATAACAGTTACAACACGAGCATTTTGCTTCTAGCAGAAATTTACAGTACCAGTCTTCCTTGACCCTTTTTATATCATCTCTAGCTGGTGAGCTAAGATTCTGGCCTGAAATTGAAATGTTTCACGGTTTTCTTTGCTGTTGACTATTGTTAATGGCTTCTTTATGTGGAAGTTAACGGCCTGACCTTCGGTTTTATGGGTCCTTCAGCACGCCAGGTTGCAGGGGGTAATCCCAATTCACACATTTTTTTTAAAAATGGTTCAAAACCTAATGTGCTGGAAGGACGTCAAAATCTGGGCTGTGGTGGCCAATTATAAAGGGCATATATATAACTTGTTGCGCAGCTGCCCAAGGACTTCTTGGGAGTTGTCAAGGCGATTTATTGTGCTGCGACAGTGGAAAAGGTTTAATTCATGAATTTAGGGCGGCGGCGGGAGTGGGCTCGGGAATCAAAAGCCCTGGCCAAGTTTAGCAGAAGTGAATCGGATTCGGCAGGGCCGTAGAGGGCAACACCAACGGCGGAACCATCTTTAATGAACCCAATTGGGAGGTTGATGATGGGGTACCCAGCGACGTTGGCAGCCACATACGCTGAGGCCCTCGGATGGCTCGGAACAAGGATGGCGTCGTACCTGTTGCGGGTAAAGAATTCTGTCAGGTTGTGCTGCATCTCCTGCTTGAGCTTGAGCAGAGAAAACGTTTGACTGCTTGAGCAATTAAAGGCAGGATTTAAAAATTCAAGCGTGTAGTTTTTAGAGCCTTGGTGATTTTTGTACCAATGAATAATTGATTTCAGGTTCTTGATTTTGGGGTTTGCCGAGGATAGCCGTGAAGTACCAGTTTTTAAGTACTTTTGGATTTGCGGGCCAAATTCACATATAGCCGCCCTTAAAACTAAAAAAATCAGTTGTACTATTTAGGTTAAACTACCTGAATACATATACGTAGGTTGGATATAAAATGAAGTGGAGTTCACAATCTTAACACCAATTCTTTTCATCCTGATCAGACTTTTTTTTATCAGCTTGAGGTGTGACTTTACATAAGGGTTCATAAAATGGTCTTCGAGGACAGCAATCCGTATTCGCTACATTTTAGATTTTAGAAAATATATCCTTACTTTTAAATTAATATGCTGACGTCCGATGTTTGGTTTTGAAGTTATGGCTTGTGCTAGAATAGCAGTGTCTGTGGCTGTGCGAGAAATAACTCCAACCTAAAGATTAACAGCAATTGGATTTACTTACAGTATCAAGAGGTTTAGCTAACGGAACCACTTCTTGATTTAAAGTGGGATGATAACTTGGCTTAAATCCATACAAAGCAGTGGTAGAGGATGGTGAGATGGTAGATCCTAGAGTATCTGTGCCCAACGCACCCATGGCCAAGTTGGCTGCCACCGCTGCAGCTGAGCCTGAACTTGAACCAAAAATATCGCTTGTCAAGTTGTACGGATTCTTTGTCTGGCCGCCAGCAAAACTAAACCCATCTTCAGCATCAGAGACAAGCAGCCTTTAAATTAGTATTTGAACTACCATGTTACCCTGATAGCTCTGATAGATTGGTTTTTCCTAGAATGATGGCACCATGCTTGCGAAGTCTCTGGACTACAATAGCTTCCTTCTTTGGAAAGATATCCCTAAGGAAAAGTGTGCCTGCTGTTGTTTGCATTCCATCAACAGCAATGTTGTCTTTGACAAGGACTGGGATCCCATACAAGGAACCCCATTTACATCTCTTCATTTTCAAATCCAATTCGATTGCGTCTGCATAAGCATTTGGATTTGTTGAGATGACAGCATTCAAGGTTGGGTTCAGGGCATGGATTCTGTTTAAGTAGCACTCTGTCACCCTCTGTACCGTCAGCCTACTCGTCAAGTAATGATCATGAAGAACTTGAATAGTTATTTCTCGCAAGTCAATTCCTTTGCAGTACGCCGTTGCTTTATCAAGCCGAACCAGCGTACAGGAAGCAGAAACAAGCAGGAGCAACAAAGACACACACGATGTAACCATCTTCTACAATTCGAAACTGTGAATACAATAATTCTGAAGTTTGAATACTTGTAGATCCATATATATCTTATATAGCTAACTTTTTTAAAAAAACCTTTCCAAGCCAAATCCCAAACCAGAGTCTATACCTAATTCTGACATCATAATATTTCAAGCAGAAAAAATATTCTTATAACTATTTATAAAACATTTATCATGTACTATCCCTGTAGTTAAAACATTCTATTCAGAACACACTGTTCACATGGCTTCCTCAGAAATTGGTTAAACTTCAAAGCCAATACAGTAGCTTCAAAGCTGTGAGGATAAATGGAAATATTCCAGCTTAAAACGAAATTAAAAGAGGAAGAAATATATTGATTAACAATAGATTCGATAGCATCTTTTTTGTTTTTTTGGCTGAGAAATTTCGTTCTATTATGAAATGTTTTCACTTGTCCTCACAGCTTTGAAAACTACTGTATTTAATTATCTAGATAATCTGATAAATTTTTAACCAATAAATTTTAAATCACTCATCCTCTTTATTATACCAGGCTAAATCCACCATTCCCTCAGTCTAATTGATTTCGTGCCTCCATCTAAAAACCAAGCTTACCTAACATTGATTGTTGGGCCTCGTAGCCCCATTCCCTTTATTGATTGGTTGTATCTGGAAAGAAATTTGGTGCCTTACTCATGTGTCAATTTAGCCTATTCCTGACATTTCCGACTTTTAGGATGCTTAGAAACATTTAGACGCCCAACCATCTGTGCATTTTCAATCATGTATCCCTCAGCTACTTAAATTATTCCCAGAAAAGCTTTTTCACCTACCCATCCAATTGAACAACCCACTTGGAACCGGATATCCTTCTGTACACCTTAAAATGAGCCGCTCAACCATGGCAGAAGGGTGGCGCTTCTTAACCTAGCCTGGATGCGAAGCAAAGCTTCATATCCGGGCCACAGTACCACCACCTTGCACTGGCCAAGCGCCACCCCAACAGCGCTTGAAGCATATCTTAACTCATTTATAAAACTGGATATAACCATCCAAGAATTGCGTGTCCGCTCTAGGCCTTAACCAATCAAGACGACGATCCATCAACTAATTTTTAGCATCCCGTTGAAATATTAATTAATCCAACCTATTTTTCTACAAAACCCAGCCCTGATTTTTTCTAGTAGGGCTGTGACGCTCCCGCCAATAAAGTTAATTTTTCGGTTTAAAAAAGGGCTGTGACGCTCCCAGACAAAAATTGAATTTAGCCCAGCATTTTAGAAATGTGGATTATTGCCAGGAAGCCAGTCATAGGTAGAGGCATTGGGCGGCTCGGGGTGAGGTGCAGCCAAGCCAGCGGGTAGGGCCCACCATAGAATGGGTGCTAACTTGATAATATAAGATACAGATCACCCAAGTAAGGACCAGGGTCCAGAGTTGGGGACCATGGAATCCACCAATCCTGTCAAAGTAATGTAGAGTACTCCAAAAAGTTAGGTAGATGTGGTCTCGGCTGCGGTGGTAGGTTCCAGTGGGCAGTCTGGTCTTGGGATTAATAGTGGAGTCATGGGAACAAAGTACGCTGGTAGGTAGTTGTATTTGTCTTTGAACAATAAGAGCGGTATCTCGACTCTCTTTCCTTTGTGTCCAATGTATTTGGTACTTCTAGTCCTTGCCAAAGGGTCAGTAATGAGGATGGTTTCCAAGTTATACTCTGAATAGGCCGGGTTGGGGGTATTCAGTAAAGTGCATAGGTCCAAAGGGGGCTCCCGAGGGATAGTATAATGCCTGGGGCAATTTGGCAGATTGGTCATGGGGGAGGGCGGCAGCCTGGCAGTCTACTTGACTGGGATTAAGATGAAAGATCACTAAGACTAGATAGGGTAAGATTTGTTCAAACCAAAGGTTCATAAAACTTTATTATCAAAAATGACAATGTGGTCTTCACCATACTGCTGGGGTTTTTATACCATGGGACTTTGCTTCTTCAATTTTTGCAGGGTTCAGGTTTGCGGACAAGGCACTGGCAGGGCATGGATCTTGGCTTGGAGTCTTGAGGGCAGCAGATCCAGGTAGCGCCTGCTCTGGCAAATAGAAGTGACAATGCTTTTTTCCGCCGCCACTGTTCACTATGTCACCTGAGTAGTTCAATTGCACTACCCTCTCTGGACGGAATGCTGGCAGTTGCTGGTGGTCATTGGCAGAGTTAAAAATAGGTTTTGTTTTAACCTCCTTAAGGCAAGCTGCAACCTCTGCATAGGTTTGGGTCTTTGGTGGCTCAAGGTTGGCATCAATCTGATGACTGTTTGGGGAATTGTCCTTGGGAGACTGGCAGATCTCAGAGTAACTTGTCAACTTAGGTATACAATTTAGCAAGTGGGTGGGTTCCTGTCCACTTTGCGTGACTTGAGTAGTCTTTGGAAGATCAGGGTTTGATTCCAGGGCTTCCAATATTGAATTCAAACCTCCAGTATTGGCGCTTGGAAGTTTGGCAGGTATAGTAGTAGGTCCTTCCCCAACCTCCGTTAGCCAGGTTACATTTCCTTTGTAGGTATGGGTCTTCATTGGCACCAGTTTGGCGGCAGACTGACAACTATTCAGGGAGTCCTCCATAGTAGTCTGGCGGGTTGCAGAGTAATTTAACAATTTGAGTCTGTGACTTAACAGATTGGCGGGTCCTGGACTGTCCTGGAGGGTTTGAACCGCCTTCTGGTACTGGGGCTTGACTCTTGAGTTTTCAATACAAGTATTGAAATGTCATTCATGACAATTATATATATGTTTATATTCAAATCAATTTAAAACCCCTCTCAACTTTAGTAAGAGGAGATTTGGTGGGTTTGCTTGTAGGTAATAAAGTATTGGTTCCTTGTTTGAAGACTAAGGACATCAATACACAGTTACGACTTCAAAATACCTTTTTCTTATCTAGGCAGACAAAACATAGTCTTACTATCTATAAATGCATAAAAACATTAAGGAAGAGTATAATTGAACAGAGCAAGAGTTGAATCTTTATTATTGTTAGAAAAATATCCTTTTATAGGATTGTTATCTCATGGGCAGTTGTCCCAAGAATCCTAGGGCCAGACCGGCCTAAGTATTGGGGTTCTAATGAATAGTGTTATCCCAAAAAGCATCTTGCCCAATGCTCCATTGTGAATTTATCATTATTGCATCATTTCTGCTCCTGACCTTATCCTAAGGCAAGTGTGATGCCAGCTGTAATGTCAAGCTGCTATTGTGGCTTTCTTCCTGAAAACCAATCCATCCATCCCATGTCCTATGGGTGGGATCTACTCTATTGAAGAGTATAATAAAATAACTCATGAAAAATATATTAAGGAGTTTTTAGGGTTAAACCCCAGCCAATGTAGGCAAAACTGGGTTAAACCATAGACTAACCACTATTTTAGTTATAATAATTGGGATGAGCACCTGAGAATGCATTATCAGCCAAGTTTTAAGCTCTGTTGTGAATAACGGCATTCACCATGTTTTGATTTTGCCTTTTTGGGCCATTTCAAGGACAAATATCTTGCTTTTGTGTTCAACTCTTGAAATGAACTGGCTTCTGTTTCAGGAAATATGATTGTTTGGTTTCCTGACTCTGCGCAACTCACTTGCCCCACTCATGCTTGTGGCAAGTGATCCTACCGTCCTGGTAGTGTCTTGTGGTATTCCTAACCACTATATATTCCATTTCACATTCACCAATAAAAATTAAGTTCTATTCACATTTTTGTCTTTGTGTCTTCTGTACTTCCGCGCCTCTCTCTAGCCACAACTAGTAGAGATTATTCTTCCAGGGCCGCAAGGTAAACACTATTGCCTTCCCTGTCATCTAACCAATACTTAGTACAAATCCAATCCTAAGGTTAGGATTCCCTGTTGTGTGTCTGTGCCACACCTCAGAACACAACAAAAATGGTGCTCACTACAGGGGCTGTAAGCCCCTTGGTTATCTCTTTCACATCTACATTTGAAGGTCCCTTGCCTCCGCCTATTTGGGAGTTGACCTTGCCTGAAATTACCAGCCCTCCTATTGAGGAAGATATCGCTGATCCGCCTATTGTCCCTACTGTACTGAACCTTGGGAATGGTCCCTGCTTAGTTGCTTCCCTATGGGTACCCCTGACTTGGAACAAGTCATGGCAGTAGCCCTTGGGGTAGCTTGGGACGGGGCCATCCCTTGCCTTCAGTTACATTTTAGCCGTGCCAAAAAATATGATTTAATTGTGGCTCTCAGTTTCCACAACACCTCCTCCCAGCAGCTGGCTCCGCTGATCATCTGCTGTCATCCTTTGTACAGCCCGCTTTGGCCCATCACCAGATGGTGTTGGGACTCCATGTTCAAGAAATCTTGTCTCTACAAGAAGCTGTTACTCATCATTGGGACCAGTTTGCTGCCTACCAACAATGGCTTCATTCCCTGTTCTCCCTGATATCTGACAATCAGCGTGATTTGGTCACCTCTCAAACATGTTTAGTAAATTCCATTGAGAAAATACGCCAGTCCATCCCTGAGTACGTTAGGGAGCACTTAATGAGTTTCACCAGTTAGAACAACCCTGGCACATTCAAGTAGACTCCACCCTAAACGCTTATCTCTCTAATTTTGAGCACCTAGTGCAACAGCTCAATGCATTCAGTGTCTATTCCTTTGAGCAATTGCAACAGGTTGCTGACCTTGCCGCCCAAGGTCTAAATGAGCTTGGTGCGGAATCCAATCAAGAAAGAGCTACCACTGCCGCTGCTATTGCCAAACTTCAGAGTCAGGTGAATGAGCTGTCTTCTCCCAAACCTGATGCTCCGCCTTCTCTTCCTGCTGATGATCTGGTGGACAGAGTGCAGAGAATCTGGGAAGCCATCCAGGAATTACGTGCTTCCACTCATAGCCAAGGACGTCCTACTGAAATGCCTTAACCTGATTCCCAGGTTCTTGCGCTGACTGCTCAGGTCGCTGAACTACAGCAGGAAATTGCTGCTTTACGTGAAGAAGTGACGGCCACTGCTAGTCCACGCGGGGTTAACGAGGAAGTATGGATGTTGTCCTGGTTTGGAGGGGGCTCCTCAAATCCACTGCGCTAGGGAGTTGATTGCCTTAGCTAATGAGGTGGACCATTTGAAACAAGAACGGACTGAGATGGACAGAGACGTACAGGAGATGAATGAGCTGATTGATTTGGTAAACAACAGATTTGCCCCTTGCCTATCAGTGGGGCCATCCCTTACTTTGCAGCTGGCTGAACTCTCCACAGTTGTCACTACCCAAGGACAACGCCTAGATGTTACTGAACAACAGACCGCTCTAGCCAACACTACAGGTGCCAGAACTACCAAGACTCTGACAACCCTTGAAGAAAGTGTTTGACAACTATGGGCTAGACAACCCCCCTCCAAATCTGAAGCTGAATTCTCCCCGTGCATAAATGTACTCAATAGCAACAATGGTGGTCCAACTCCTGATGCACACTTCAAGCCTACTTTTAAGCAAGTGTTTGACCCTAAAACCTCAACTATTGCAGCCTTCTTAACTATTTACAAGACTGCTATGAGACAAGCATCAGATGAAGTTAAGAAAGAACATATTCTGACTTGCCTACACCCGACCTGTCAGGAGGTAGTTGTTCCAGAGCTGCCCTCCATTGAGACCTGGGAGGACATGAAACAACTCTTGATTGACAAGTTTGGTGGTGACCTTAGCCTGGAGGTGAAAAAGGATGCTTTCATGCACACATCCTTCAAGCCCAAAGAGACATTAGCTGAATTTGCCAACAGATTTTACATGGAGGGACAACAGTTAATAACAAGCAGACAATTGATGGTGCATGAAGCATATATGGCCTGCGCCCAGGCCCTCAAGGTGAATCAACTCATATGCCTCCATTTCAAGGCCCACAAGGCTATGCTGTCCTCCATGAAAAGCATAAAAACACTGCTCCAAGATATGCATCTTACCCATTCTGGGGCAGTTGTTTGGGAAAGTTGTGCCGCTTCCAACTCTGGCTCCTCTTCTTGCGGCCCTTGTATCCTCACTATGAACTCCCAGAATCCTCCTTGACGTCAGGGTTGCCACAACTGTGGCCAGATAGGCCACCACTCTCGCGTCTGCACCAATCCGCGGGTTGAAGGAGCTGATCCCAAGGATCAGTCGAGAAAAGAACAGTCAACCTAGAGGCAGAGACGCTCTTGGTTGACAATTCTTCCCAGTCTCCTCCTACACCCCCGCCTGCTACTGACTCTGAACCTGCTGATGATGAAGCTTCTCCTATCCTCCTCCTGTTCCATGACATTTCTGACAATTCTGATGTGGATGAATCTGATGTTGAAGACCATGATGCATACAGGTATTCTGTTCTTGCCGTCCCTGAGACTATTGCCGTTCCCTACAAGCTGCAATCTGGGAAGACTACAACAACCACCAAGCCCTTGTCTGAGGCTAAAGCAGTTGTCTCCTGCCCTTATCTTACTCAGGCAAAACAGTCCCCTGTATTAGTGGAATCATCAGAGGAAGCTGCTGAAGTTGCAGACGCTGTTTTCAAGAATGTATCTGTCTCACTCCCTCTCCAAACTTTATATAAGGAGTTTCTGTGACTATGATGCATGATTGAGAAATGAGACAAGGAACTAGCTGAGGCACAGGATATCTTGGCTGTTCTGCCATCCTTTGGACGCACCACCACCCATGTAGAGATATCAATCCAAAAGGCCAAGATCAAAGCTGTCCTGGACACCAGTTCTCCTGTCAACATTTTTTCTTCTAAACTGATGAAGAAACTTAATATGGCCCCTGATATCAACTACCATTAATCCTATGGCACCACTGGTCTCTCCATGACTCTCGCCATTGGTGCATACTCTGCCTTACCAATGCAATTTGGTAAACTCCTGTTGGCTGCGCCAGCTGTTGTTCTATAAAATGAGAGCTATGACCTTTTGGTTGGTACCCAATTCCTTTGGGAATATAATGGGATCATCAACCTAAAGGATGTCTATCTTTCTATCCTAGGGTACAAAGTCCCTCTGATCTTTGAGGAGCCCATCAAAGTTCCTGGTAAACGGTTGAAGACATGTACTCTGGAGTACCCCACTGGGGTTTTCTCCCTAAAATATCAAACCCATTTCACCAGCATAAAGTGTCCTCCCATGGCTTGTCCTGCAACTGAGAGAATCCCTCTCATGGCCACGTCTGCTATCACCATCCCCCCAGGCTCTCAGGCTATCCTAGACTCCGAGATATCATATGAACTACCTGAACGGAGTTTCTTAGAGCTTTATTCTCCTCCTTTGCTGGGCTGTAACAAGCCTTACCTTTGTCCTGGAATTCTAGACGTCTCCCACAAGGATCCCGTAAAATAACTAGTTGCCAACCTTACTGTGCTTCCTATGATTGTATCCAGAGGACAGGTTGTTGGTTACAGAAAGTTGTTAAATGCCCCTGACGTCTTGTCCCTTCACCCTTTTGGAACGTTTCAAGACTTTAACCTACCCAAAGACGAGCCTCAAGTCCTATCTCTGTTCACTGCCCAAGACTTCCCTCAGTTGTCCCCAGTTCAACAGAAAGCGGTGCTTGATTTACTAGACTAATTCTCAGACATCTTTGCTAAAGATAGCACTGATTATGGGCTGGTCAAAGGTGTGATTCATCAGATTGACACAGGAGATGCTCCCCCCTTTTGTGCCAAGTCATACTGCCGCAGCCAAGTGGAAAATGCACAGGTTTCTAAGGAGCTCAAACAACTGCTGGACTGCTAGCTCCCTCTCAGAGTCCCTGGGCTTCTCCTCTGCTCATCTTAAAGAAAAATGATGGTGGACACCGGATTGTGATGGACTATTGAAGGTTGAATTCTCTAACCAAGAAAGATTCCTATCCCTTACCACACATTGATGACGCCCTTTGACGCCTTGAAGGCTCTAAGTTTTTCTCTGCCATGGATTTGGTGTCTGGCTACTAGCAAGTTGACCTCTCTCCAGAAGACCGTCAGAAGGCTGCACTCATCACATCAGAAGGATTTTTTGAACCTACTTGCATGCTGTAAGGGCTCTGTAATGCCCTGGCAACTTTTCAGAGGGCCATGGACTCCATCCTGCGTGACTTGAAGTTATTGTGTGTCTTAGTCTATCTAGATGATATAATAGTCTTCAGCGCAACTTTCACTGATCACCTAACCCATCTTAAAGAGGTGTTCATAAAGATCCAAGAAGCTAGCCTCAAGTTAAAGCCTTCTAAGTGTGCTTTCTTCAAAGAGCGCCTTGAATTCCTGGGCCATGAAGTAACCCAAACGGGAATTTGTCCAATGACCAAAAAGGTTGAAGCCATTGACAAAATGCTTCCGCCCACCAACCTCCAAGAAGTACAAGTCTTTCTGGGCATGATGGGTTACTATAGACAATTTATCCCTGATTTTGCTGATACTAGTGAACCCCTGGTCCAACTATTGTGTAATGTCCCTTTCAAATGGACCACCAGTCAACAGCAAGCCTTTGAGACCCTAAAGCAGAAACTCAAAGAAGCACCCATTTTATTGTACCCTGATTACAATAAGGAATTCATCTTGTACACTGATGCTAGTGACCTTGCTATTGGGGCTATCTTGGCTCAACTCAACAATGAAGGTGTGGACCACCCTGTAGCCTATACTTTCCGTGTGCTAAATAAGCATGAAAAGAATTATAGCATTACAGAGAAGGAATGCCTTGCTGTGCTGCATGCAGTCAAACAATTCTGCCACTATGTGTATGGTACCCCTTTCACTGTTGTCACTGGTCACGCTTTGCTCATATGGTTACAATAACTTAAGGAGCCTGAAGGACACTTAGCCAGATGGGCTCTCCGCCTGCAAGGTTATGACTTCACTGTGCTCCATTGCCCCAGGATTCAACATCAGAACGCTGACAGGCTATCCCAAATGCCCATCCTTGCCCTACATCCTGCTGAGGCAGATTGCCTGTATGAGCTAATTGGCTACCCTTCTTCCTGGGAAAGTGAGACAGAAGAAGTTCAACTTGCCTTGTCCAAGTTGTCTGAAGATACCCTCATACACAACAACCAACTCTTCAAGAAGTGCGGGGTCAATACCTGCCATACGTGTGTCCCAGTCTTTGCCTCTCTTTGGTGTCACAAGCTCATAAAGAAACTGGCCATGGAGGCATAGCCAAGACCTTTGACTGGCTTCAGAAGAATTACTTCTGGGAGAATCTTTGCCTGTTGATCCCAGATGTCATAGCTAGTTGCCATGACTGCCAACTTCAGAGGCCCCAAGCTGCTTCTCACGAGTTCAAATTGGTTCCCCCTCAACACGCTTTTCATACAGTTAGCATTGATGCTGTAGGTCCTCTCCCCCGCTCACGCTCTGTATGCCGCTTTATCCTGATTGCCGCTGACCACTTCAGCAAGTGGGTAGAAGCTTGCCCTAATAAAGACATCACTGCTAAGACTACCGCTGCCTTCCTGCTGCAGGATGTTTTCTACCGCCATGGCTGTCCCCAGATGCTGTTATCAGACAACGGGACCAACTTCAATGCCAAACTTGTAACCTCTGTTGTTGAAGATCTAGGAACTCACCAGTTGTTCTCTGCCCCCTATAATCCTTCCACTAATGGGGCAGTTGTCCGTGCCAACTTGACACTGGTTTCTATCATGAGGAAACTCACCTACTCTGACGCTGCCAATTGGGATCTATACTTACCTGCTGCCCTCTTTGCCTATTGTCTGAGCAGACATCAGGTCACAGGGTACTCCCCCTTTGCCATGTTGTATGGGTGTAAAGCCACCACTCTGTCACTTGTAGGGGGTTCCCCTACTCTCCTCTGATAAGGCCATGAACCCTGACAACCACATCAAAGACTTAGTCAACGCAAATTGATATACAGGCCACTGCCTACACTTCCGCATATAAGACTAAGATGCTCGAGCTCTCTCCTGACCACGCTGGGCGCTCCCCCTTGCCTGAGTTTGCTGTTGGTGATCATGTCCTATACTATCAACACCGTGTAGGTGGGCGCGCGCACAAACTAGACTCCCTATGGATTGGTTCTTTAGAGGTGACTTTCAAACAAGGGTCTGAGTACACTGTAAAGCTCCTCTCCAGTGGTCACTCTTTTGCTTGTGTACACACCAAGTTCCTCTGCAAGTATCACCCCCTCAAAGGTCAATCTAGAGGGGGGCAATGTTGTGAATAACGGCATTCACCATGTTTTGATTTTGCCTTTGTTGGGCCATTTCAAGGACAAACCTCTTGCTTTCGCGTTTGACTCTTGAAGTGAACTGGCTTCTGTTTCAGGAAATATGATTGTTTGGTTTCCTAACTCTGCGCAGCTCACTTGCCCCACTCATGCTTGTGGCAAGTGATCCTACCGTCCTGGTAGTGTCTTGTGGTATTCCTAACCACTATATATTCCATTTCACATTCACCAATAAAAATTAAGTTCTATTCACATTTTTGTCTTTGTGTCTTCTGTACTTCTGCGCCTCTCTCTAGCCACAACTAGTAGAGATTATTCTTCCAGGGCCGCAAGGTAAACGCTATTGCCTTCCCTGTCATCTAACCAAGACTTAGTACAAATCCTATCCTAAGGTTAGGATTCCCTGTTGTGTGTCTGTGCCGCGCCTCAGAACACAACAAGCTCCAATGTAGCACTTGGATATTTTAGGGTTGTGCTGCCGCACCGCTGGATTAATCAAAGGTGGATACTTGATTTGGACTGAATTTAGGTGGACCAGTCCATTGATTTTGGGTCAGAAAAGATCATTCTTAATTTTTGGAGCAGTTTGGCCTTAGTGCCACCAAATTTGGCCATGCATCAACGTCCGAGCCAAACATCAATTTATTCTGAATATCTTTTGAAAATTCCAATCAATAGATTGACGGCTGAATTTTCAAGTCAAAAAGCCAGGGATTTCACTTTTCCCCCACTTGACTTGATAATACAGAAAGAAGAAAAATGGCAGACAACTGCAGTGTTATCAGCAATACCAAAAGCAACACTTCAGATGCCAGAGTGCTCAAAAAAGAGTACATGTAGACCTTGGATGATGTTCAGATAAGAAGATAATTAGCACAGAAGTCCTCTACCTGTCAAAAAATAGTCATTTAATATTTTGATGAACAAGAAGAAAACATGTCTAAGATATCTGTTGTCCCTACGTTTGACGCTGTATCAGTTGATACAGTGGAGTTAGTAGATATTGATACCACAGCAGGTTGGTCTTATCTAGATGTCTGGGTCTCAAACAAGGTGAAAATATAAATATGACTCACAAAACAGAGAAATCCAGTTGGTCCTTATTTTAGGTCTCATCTGACATTTTGGCTTCTGGCGTTGATTTGCGGCGCCAGTCTAATTTTGAGAAATTGGCTGTACCAGTGCAGTCTTTTTGAAAAATGTCAGGTATCCTGCAGGAGTTATTCTTTCAAGTTTTGAAATTGCATTGATAGAGCAATGTACCAACTCAGTTAAGAAAAGGTTCTACTTATTACCACAGTTATGGCTATGCTTTTCTATCCAACTACATAGCTAGTGAGTTAGATGCCGCAATGGTCTCAGCCAATTTTATGGCTGACGTCCCAGATAAACTAGTTGTCTTTTGATTCTGAAAGTTGGTGATTATGAGCTGGAGTGTGGAAGCTTTCATCATCCCTGATTTTGAGCATACCTTACAGGTAAGTTCTCAGGATAATCAAGAACATTGGGTCAGTGTGACGTTTGGCCATGTAAGTTCAAATCTTCATCTTGGTGACTATGGTGTTGCAGTAGCCCAAATGTCATTGTTGGGAGCTCATGTAATGTTTCCAAAGGATAGTGTTCCTTGCTTTGCTTTATCTGACATGAATTTCTGTCTTGATGAGGCTTGTTGTCAACTTTTTATAGCCAGACTAGAATTTCCCCAAATGTACAATAATATGGAGGATTTTCTGGCGGATTGCCTGATTCTGACTGTGTGCTATACCCCTATCTCTGGATTGGGTCGTCTTTTGGATACTTGTTTTTGGATTGAACTTCCCATCATGCATTGAAGCTCCTTGGATCATTAAAAGCAGTGTATGTGGGCTCACTGTATCCTGGTAATAGCAACAATTTGGTGTGAGCTTGACACCAGTTTGGCCATTGGTTCACATCAGCGTAGAGGGGATGCACCTGCAGACATGGTCAAAGAAGACAAAGAATACGTTCCACGCCAGCCACAACCTGTAGCTACAAGCAAGTGTGTGACCTGCAATTCTAGTCAGCATTATGCCCTTTGTGGCAAAAGAATTTCTGTAGAGGTTCCTTCTAGATGTATTCCTTAAACTGTGACTAAGGATATCAGCAATCATAGCTTGACAAGCAAGGAAGAAGTTGAAAAGAGTGAAAAGAGCAATGAGGCAGAAAAATAGGTAGTTCTTCAGACAATTTGGATCAGTAGCAAAACTTTTGGGCAATATTCCTGACATTCCATGCTTATTCACAATAAATATAATTTAAAAATATATAAGTGTATGATAGTTATGAATTTTAATTAAATCAGGCAAAGTGGTCTCAAGTATTTAGCATGTACTCTGTTGACTATTGCCTTTGTGTCTGTATTCTTAATTGTGAAAGCCTGTGTGTATGTCTTCTCAATAATCTCAAAAGGACCATTCCACAATGTTGTTAACTTGTGGGTTCTTTCAAACCCATGGTATCACAATATGCTACAATGTCGCCAACCTTATACTTGATTAGTGCCGGTCTGGCGGTATCTGCACTTTCTTTGCTTGCAATTTTCTTTGCAACAGTATTAAAATACACTGGAGCCTATAGCTTTACAAGGGTATCAGCTAATTGCATCATATACATTGTGGGATCCACCTTGCTGCTACCATCTACAAGGGAATACAGAATGGGCAACAAGGCGGGCTGGTGGCTGTATAGAAGGCTAAAAGGAGAAAGCCATGTACTTTAGTATTTTGAGATGTTGTAGGCGGAAAAAGATGTTCCCAAGAAAGAAGACCATTGCAAGGTTTTATGGGTAGCCAGCTTTCAGATTATTTACACCAGAGTGCCGTTAACTTGTTTCCTAATCTGTTAGTTTCTGGATGATAGAGTGTTGATAATACTCCTCTGATTGTCATGAGTTCATTTAGCCTTGGAATGGTGTGAGAAGTGAAGTTTGTCCCATTATCATTTAGGATAAATTGAGGACAGCCATGCTGGTGGATAATATGCTCCAAAATGAATTTGGCAGTAGACAAGACGTCAAGATCTTGGAGAGCTTTGGTTTCCACCCATCTGGTTAGGTGATCTATTGAGACAAAGACATATTGGGTTATAAGGCTGCTTTCTGGAAGAGGTCCCACTATATCAATTGAGACAGTGTGCCAAGCAAAGTTTGGCTTCACCAAGTTGTAGCAGAGCTTCTTTTTGAGGGGTTGGTTGAGTTGGCATTCTATGCAAGCGCCAAGGATATTTTGCGTGTCAAACTGCATTGACTCCCAGAAGTATGATTCCTTGAGTTGGGACAGAGTCTTCATCAGGCCAGCGTAGCCTACTTCCCAATGCGCTTTAACAATAAGGTCTGTTCTTTTGGAGGTCTCTGGAAAGATAAGCTTCTTGCCATCCTTAATTTTGAACAATTTACTGTCTTCCGTAATACAGTCTTGGCTGAGAATTTCAAGATGTTTTTGTACTTCAGGCGGTTTGTCCTTAAAATCTTTGAGTTGCATCTTATCAAACAGCTGGTCAGCCATTGGAAGCACAGCGTTAATCATTGGTAAGTGTGACAGTCCATCAGCGTTTTGATATGCCACACTGGCTCTATGATGAATCTTTTAATCATAAGCTTGAGGTTTCAGGGCCCATCTGGCAAGGCGGCCTTTGGGTTCTTTGAGATTGTGTAACCATTGCAAGGAGGAGTGATCTGTCATGACCTTAAAATGCGTGCCATGGAGATGAATGTGGAATTTTTTGCATGCATGAATAACTGCAAGGCATTCCTTTTCTGTAATGATATAATTACGTTCATAAATATCCATGATTCTGCTAGTATAGGCCACTGGGTGCTCATCACCATTTTCATCAAGTTGTGAGAGAACAACTCCTACTGCGGCAAGGAATGCATCTGTTTGGATAATAAACTCTTTACCAAAGTCTAGATAATGCAATACTGGTGTGGTTGCTAGTAGTTGTTTAAGTTCTTTAAAAGCTATCTGGCACTCCTTGTTGTAAATACCACTATTCACCATATCTTAATTTTGCCTTTGGTGGGCCATTTTGAAGACAAATCTATTGCTTTTGCATTTGCCTCTTGAAATGAGTCAATGGCTGGATTGGGAAATACTTTTGTTCAGGTTCTTGACTCTGCGCAACTCACTTGCCCCACTTATGCTTGTGGCAAGTAATACTACTGTCCTAAAAGTGTTTTGTGGTATTGCCAACCACTATATATTCCATTTTCCTATTCACCAATAAAATTAAGTTCTATTCATATTTTTGTCTTTGTGTCTTCTGTACTTCCGCGCCTCTCTCTAGCCACAACTAGTAGAGATTATTCTTCCAGGGCCAGAAGGTAAATGAATAGCCTTCCCTGTCATCTAACCAAGACTTAGTACAAATCCTATCCTAAGGTTAGGATTCCCTGTTGTGTGTCTGTGCCGCGCCTCAGAATACAACACTCCTCTCCCCAGACAAACTTAGAATCAGTTTGGAGTAAGTGAAAGAGCAGTCTGGCAGTATTAGAGAAATTTGGAATAAATTGCTGATAGTATCCAACCATTCCAAAGAAGACTTGTACATCTCTCATGCTCTTGGGTGATGGCATCCTCACCATGGTGTCTACCTTGGGCTTCTGAGGGCTTAGACCTTTGGCATATATTATATATCCAAGATACTCCAACTGCTCCTTAAAGAACTGGCATTTACACAGCTTGATTTTCAGATTGGCGTCAGCAAGGCGCTTCAATACTGATTTCAAGTGCTCAAGGTGTTGACCAAATGTTTTCAAGAAGACATTAATATCATCAAGATAAACCAACACACATGATAACTTGAGGTTACTAAGTATAAAATCCATTGTCCGTTGAAAAAGTAGCTGGTGCGTTGCATAGTCCTTGTGGCATTCTGGTGGGTTGATATAATCCTTGTGAAGTTATAATAGCACACTTCTCCTGATCTTCAGGGGGAGATCAATCTGCCAGTATCCACTGATGAGATCCATTGCAGAAAAGTACTTTTCACCACCAAGTTGGTCTAACACGTCATTAATACGAGGCAGGGGATATGAATCCTTCTTGGTAATAAGATTTAATCTCCTATAGTAAATGACCACTCTGTTGGAGCCTTCTTTACAATAAGAGTTGGTGATACCCAAGGGCTGCAGCTGGGTACTAACATGCCTGTTTTCAAGAGTTTTGTTACTTTGTCTATAACAACCCCATCTGTTGCCTTAGATCTTCTTATGGGTCTCATTTGTATGGGTGGTGTGTCTCCAGTATCAATGTGATGCTGAAAATTTTTTGCACAGCTCAAGTCAAAGTTATCTTTGGAAAAGATATACTTGTATCTCTCAAGTAACTCCATTACAGTGTCTTGCTCTGAAGTAGATAATCCCACAAGGGTTTCTTGAGGAATAACTGGGCATACTGGCGGTTTGGTATCAGGTAGTCCCATGTCAGCTAGACTGCCAAAATTCTTGAATTTGGCAATTTCCTTGAAGGGCAAAAGATGGAGAAATGCAATGACCTGCTCGTTTTTGACATGAATTGTACCAGCAGTGAGATTAGCTGCTAACACTTGGATTTTCTTGTGACCCAGGATGACTATCCCTGGGCATATTGATGGTTCCAGACAAGATCTTTGATATGACTGTTCAATCTTGCCATATAGCCCTTCAGGAATTTCAAGAGTTAATTTGGTCTCAAGAATATGCTGATCACCCGGTTTTATCTCATAAGTCTTGTAGGCTCTCAAGGGAATTCCTTTGTTTTCCTCAATCTGAGTAGACAGCACTGAAATTTTCTTTCCACTTTGGTAAAATCACACTGGTATGATGCCGTCCTGATATTCAATATTTATGTAGTTACACCTTCTAGTCTCAGGAATTATACCATTCAGAGTGTCGTATATGGGTAACTTCTGACCTAGAATTTCCAAGGCATTTTCTTGAAAGTCAATCTTGGCACCAAAGTTTTGCATGAATTGAGTGCCTATGAGGATGTCAAAATCCTTATGAGGAAATACAATTGTAGGAGAAGAGATTGCAAGAGATCCAAATTGTAGTGGTAGCGCACTGTATATCCCTTGGGAAACAGTGGGTACTAATCCTGCAATACCATATTGTTTACAATAATCTACATTGTGCACTATTTTCAGTTGTTTAACCAAAGTAGTGGACACTATATTGACTGGAGTGCCACTGTCAATTATGGCTTGGACCTTGACTTTGTTGACCAAAATATTACAATACATGAAATCAGAATAGGTAGAATTTTCACTTACTAAGTGGATTTAAGGATTATTTGATTCTTCAACAAACTGAATCAAAGAATCAATAACACCAGGGTAGTGGCTTGCCATTTCTTTGAAAGGCAGCATAATACGGACATTCTCCAAACAGGGGGTATCTTCAGATTGGAGAGGTTCACCTGAATTCATCTCCATAATTTGCCATGTGTATGGCCGGGCTACTATGGCCTCTCCCTCTTCTTTCAAGGACGCCTTTTGACTTCAGATTAAGAAAGCACAAACATAATTTAAAACAACTTGGTGAAGAGGATCAATGGGCTCATCCCTGACAAATAACTCTGTAGTGATCATTTCAGTTTTCTCAAGGCAAGGTGGACTAGGGTTGGCCGGCACGGCAATTTCCACATCATTGTAGAGCACTGGCGGGGAGACTAGCATAACTGTTTTATAAGGAGGGATGTTGATTTTAAGCTCAGTAGAATATCACTCTTCTACTGAGCTTGGTCTTTTCCCTACTCTTTGGCAGGGACGTAGACCACATGTACCTTCTGTCCATTAGGGCATTTTGTGGCATAATGTCTCTTATTTCAACAGCAGTAGCAAGTGATATATGTGAGAGAAATTTGTCTCTCCTGAGTTTGGCGCGTCTTGGTACTTCCAGCTGCCAGTGTGCTAGTGTTGGCAGGGTGGTTATATCTGGTCTTTTCTTTATTAGGTGCATTGTGGGTTGCTTCTAAACGGCAGAGATAGTCCAGCATTTGCACCATGGTAAACTCTTGACCCAGAAAGAGGTTCATTGCCTAATAAAGTTCCTGATAATGTTTTACAGTGTTCTTAATTGTTAACTTGGCATTGTGTTCCACCATTGCACCAGCTCCTAGGAGGGCTTGGGCTTCATGATAAAATAAGTCAGTAAACTCAGAAAGTGTCTCATTGGTCTTGAACTCAATATCAGAAAAGAGATCCTTGAGTTCTATCATGCAAACAGTACTCCCAAATTCTCTCAAAATGGCACTTATGGTGTCTTAGTAGATAATATTGCCAGCAGGAAGACTTGGCATTATTATATCTCTACCCATAGGGTCAAGTGAATTAATAATTAGGTATGCCTTTTTGGTGTCTGGCGCTCCTACTGTTGCCATCTTGTATAGTCTCAAAAAGGTGTGTGCATTCTCTTGGCAATTGAACTTTGGAAGTACACCAACTTGAATCTATTGCTAGCACTCTGAAGAGGTGGTGTTTTCAAGGAAGTATGTGAAGGCAAATTACTACACTGTGCGTTTCAAGGAGGAGCTTGTCTGCTAGCACTTGGATTGGAGGGCATTGCCATCATGATATTTGGGATGGTACACTATCCTGCTATGGGTGTACTGGCGGAAGTGGATTCATAGCCCAGTTCACTTTTAAAAATCTCAGGAGGGTTATAGTTCCTATAGCTTGGCTTGTCCTCCAGGCTTTGGATGTGATCCATGATGGAGCTTTCCCATCTGGCTCAATTAGCCTTGTATTGATAAATTTTCTGAATTTCATTTTGGGCTATTTCAAGAGAGGACTGGTAATCATTGATCTGTTGTTGTAAATCCACTTGATTCTGTAACTCAGTAATTTGAACAAACAATTTTTTTATTAGAATTCATGATGTCATCCACATCAGTACAAAGGGCAGTAATATGGATTTGTTGACCATTAAACATGGCCAAAGTGGTGACGTGGCTAACAGCAGTTTGTAGCATTTTCACTTTGTCTTGTATTTCCCTTATTTTGTGTGAAGTTGGACCAATTACAGGAGTGGAAGATGCGGCTGTAGAATCTTAAAACTGGCAACAGCAACGGTTTACTGCTTCTATCCATTAAGTGATCAGGCCATGGTCCCAAAAGTTAGTTTTAATGATTCCAGGAAGGGTTTCATCCAATTCCTGAGTCAGTTTTCCAGTCTGGGCTGAGTCCAACCCAAATGACGTTGGTTAGCCATAATAGCTTTGTGGGCTTCAGTGAAAGAGATATCTAATTGGAAGAGCAGTTTGGTGTAATTATTTGATGCATTCTCTGCATGTATAGCAAGGTCTTGCAATAAAATCTGTTGCTTAGAGATAACCATTTGGGAAGTACAAATTATGGGCAAAGGAATTTTTCAATGTATTCTTTGATGTATGTAAGGTCCAGATTCTGGCTCATAAATGTTGCCATAGTTATTGCTCTATGGCGTTTTTATTCCAGAAAGAGGTCATCTTGATTATGGGCTCAATAAAACAGAGAGCAGGCTGAGTCCACGTTACCAGTTGGACTGGCTTAGTAGCCATATAGGAGAGACTGAGAGACCTTTGCCACTCTGTCACTGGCTAGAGTTAATGAAGCTTGGTAAAGTACCATAGTGTGATTGCAAATGGTAATACCATTGATAGTAGGAGTCATAGATTCCACTGGGGCAGCCACATTGGAAAAGAAACTAAAGGTATGGCAAATGGGCTCAGAGCCGGTGTGATATCCATAAGCTCTTGGGAAATTTTGCTGCTTGAAGGAGGGGTATGTGTATTGATTTGTACCCCCTGTAGTGAGCACCAAATCTTTATTTTGGAAGTAGAGATTTGGTTGGTTTGCTTTAGGGAAGAGAGTGTTTGTTCCTTGTTAGAAGGCTAAGGACATTAATATACAGTTACTAACACAAAATACCTTTTTCTTATCTAGGCAGACCAAAACACAGCCTTACTATCTATAAATGCAGATAAACCTTAAGGAAAATTATAATTGAAGAGAGCAAGAGTTTTCTTTTTTTCTTATTATTGTTAGAAAAATATCCTTTTATAGGATTGTCATCACATGGGCAGTTGTCCCAAGAATCCTAGGGCCAGACCGGCCTAAGTATTGGGGTTCTAATGAATAGTGTTATCCCAAAAAGCATCTTGCCCAATGCTCCATTGTGCAGTTATCATTATTGCATCATTTCTGCTCCTGACCTTATCCTAAGGCAAGTGTGATGCCAGCTGTAATGTCAAGATGCTATTGTGGCTTTCTTCCTGAAAACCAGTCCATTCATCTCATGTCCTATGGGTGGGACCTACTCCATTGCAGAGTAAAATAAAATAACATGTGAAAAATATATCAAGGAGTTTTTGGGGGTCAACCCCAGCCAATGTAGGCATAACTGGGTTAAATCATAGACTAATCACTATTATGGTTATGATAATTGGGATGAGCACCTGAGAATGCATTATCAGCCAAGCTTTCAGCTCTAATAGAGCACTTGGATATTTTAGGGTTGTTGTCATGAATGATATTTCAATACTTGTATTGAAACCCCAAGAGTTAAGCCCTGGTTCCCAGGAGGCGGATCCAACCTGCAAGGCCAGTCCAGGACCCACCAATCTGTTAAAAGACGGGCTCAAATTGGTAAATTACTCTGCATTCTGCCAACCTACTACAGAGGACCCTCCAAAGATTACTCGAGTCACACAAAGTGGACAGGGGACCGCCCGCTCATTAAATTGCAAACCCAAGTTAACAAGTTACTCCAAGACCCGCCAGCCCCCCAGAGACAATTCCCCAAATAGTCATCAGATTGATGCCAACCTTGAGCCACCAAAGACCCAAACCTATGCAGAGGTTGCAGTTTGCCTTAAGGAGGTTAAGACAAAACCTATTTTTAACCCTGCCAATGACCACCAGCAACTGCCAGTCTCCTGCCCAGAAGGGGTAGTGCAATTGGACTACTCAGGTGATATAGTGAACAGTGGCAGCAAAACAAAGTGTTGCCTTTCCAATTTGCCAGAAAAGGCACAACCTGGATCTGCTGCCCTTGAGACCCCAAGCCAAGACCCACGTCCCACCAGTTCCTTGTCTGCAAACCTGAACCCTGCAAAAATCAAAGAAGCAAAGTCCCAGGGTATAAAAACCCTGGCGGTACGGCAAAACCCCCATTGGCATTTTTGATAATAAAGTTTTATGAACCTTTGGTTCAAAAAAATCTTACCCTATCTAGTCTTAGTGATCTTCCATCTTAATTCCAGTCAAGTAGACCACCAGGCTGCCTACCTTCCCCAAGATCAACCTGCCAAATTGCCCCAGGCATTATACCGTCCCCCTGGAGCCCCCTTTGGACCTGTGCATTTTACTGAATACCCCTCCAACCCGGCTTATTCAGAGTAAAACTTGGAGACTATCCTCATTGCCAACCTTTGGCCAGGATTAGAGAAACAAAATACATAGGACGCAAAGGAAAGTGGTACAAAAGGCTGCCAAGATTGTTCAAATACAAGTACAATTATCTGCCAGCCTACTTTGTTCCTATGACTCCGCCCTTAACCCCACAACCAGACCGCCTGCTGGAACGTACCATCACAGCTGAGACCACCTCTACCCAACTGTTTGGAGTACTCTACATTAACTTGACAGGTTTGGTAGATTCCGTGGTCCCCAACTCTGGACCCTGGTCCTTACTCGGGCGTCCTGTATCTTATATTATCAAGTTAGCACCCATTCTATGGTGGGCCTTACCCGCTGGCTCAGCCGCACCTCACCCTGAGTCGCCCAATGCCTCTACCTATGACTGGCTTCCTGACAGTTGTGTTGCCGCACTGCTGGATTGATCAAAGGTGGATACTTGATTTGGATTGGATTTAGGTGGACCAATCCATTGATTTTGGGTCAGGAAAGATCATTCTTAATTCTTGGAGCGGTTTGGCCTTAGTGCCACCAAATTTGGCTGGTGCATCAGCGTCCAAGCCAAACATCAGTTTATTCTGAATATCTTTCCAAATTCCAATCAATAGATTAATGGCTGAATTTTCAGGTCAAAAAGCCAGGGATTTCACAACCCCCAATTTTTAAAGTCAGACAAAATCCTATTTTTCTCCAGGGGTGGTACGCCACAGCCCTAGCTTCTATCTTCAATGTTGACAAAACCAGAAATCTTTAAAATCCGCTTGGATTTTAGTAGCCAAGAAACCCCTATTAAAAAGCAAGCTTACTGTTTTTAAGATGATCTTCACAAACTAAAATTTTAGAAAACTTTGCAAATTGATAGAACATGCTCTATTTTTTGAAAAAAATAGATGAAATATGTAGAAAATAGTTTATTAAAAAAGTAACTAGAATAATACCAACCCAAAGTCTATAGCTTTTGAGGCTCTCTCTAAGTAGCTATTAAGAGCAACTATTATTACTCTAAACACCATATTGTACATTGTATAATTCTTAGTATCATACCCTTTATTATCTAAGGAGTGACCTATTGTCAATACTACTTGGAATCTTATCAGCCCTAACTTTAGCTTTCTTGAGGCTACCAACTTTATACCAAAGGAGGACTTGTTAGTTTCACCACATTGACAAAGTATTGTAACATTTATTAGGGAGATGTAATATAGATACCCACATTATAAAAACCAAGAAGCTACATCCTAACTTTTCTTGACAGTGCTTTATCTCTTCTCCACAAATTTTTCAGGCCATTTAACCTTGATGTTTAATTATCCTGTCATTAGTTCCCTGTTGATCACAAATCATCTATCTTCATCTAAAAGATTTACTTCTTTTATGGATCATCTGTTTTACAAAAGCTGGTAAATGCATTTTTAACTATCTTATTGAGTTTAATGGGTTATCTGGGTTATTACTCTTACTAATCTTTTTAAAGACCTTCAACTTACCAAGTTAGGCTGGGAAAATTGGAAGTATAATTTTATCACATATAGTAGCATCATAATCAGAGTCCCCCCACAGAAAAACACTATCAGGTTTTCAAAAAACCATAAAAAACCTCTTCATAATTTAGTGGATTAAGATCTAATAATCAATTCAATGAAGGGTGTGGCAATGTCAGCAACTAGCAAGGGGGAACACTGCCTTGATAAAAAATAATGAATCCAAGGTGTATAGGCTATTTGGATTTTTTTGGTTCCATCAGCTAAAACTGAAGCCACCCACTATGTTCTTGACCCAGAAAAAAAGTTGCAGAGCCCTCAATCTGTCAATGTTGATTAAAAAAGAATATTAGATAGATAAATTACTAGCATCTATGCCAGTGTTTTAATAACCTCTTAATAAAATATTGTTATCATAGCTTAAAGAGTTAATTATTGTTTAAATAATTTAATATAGGCATACAATTACTCCTGGTTTACCTTCTTGCTTTCTTTTTTGTTTTTTATGGTGTATATTTTGTAGTTGTATCCGTTTTTGGAAGTGTTCTTGGGGGTACATGAAGATGGAATTGAGGAAATCCCAACCCCCACTTGTGAAGTCCTCTATCTTCAAAACCCAGTTTCTTCTTGAAAGTCATTGTTATTTATGTGGGTTTTTTTTGTCTAATTGCTATTTACAGCCTTGAATTTTATTTATAAGCTACTGTCTACAAATTTCAACTCTTGATGCTTCATTATTCTCAAATGTTCATTCATTTAGATTTTCATCCCTCATTTCTTGAACATATCCAAATTTTTAGTCATCCCTCTATCACATCATTTGGTTGCCCAGACCAAGACTTCCTTGTATGGGTTTATTGGTTTGCCTCAAAGTCAATTAAACTGCCTTGGGGCTCTTAAACTTGATTGAGCCAAGGGGGTCCTGAATGGCCTTCCTACTGAGGGAGATTTTCCTTGATTTTTAATGAATACTTCAAACCCTCTTGCTTTATTGTCAGTAAAGCTTGTATATAGTTCATTTACTTAGTTCCCATCATGAGGTAGCAGTATTGAGGTTCCAATATCCCCTCTAATTCTACATTGATATCCTGAAGCTGGTTGAAGATATCTGGGCATCTCCCCAAAGTGTATTGAAAATCCATAGTTCTGATTTCCAAGTTAAGAAATATTATCTTGGCTACACAAATAATAATCAATTTCACCTTATCAATTACTATGGGGGAAATGAGGGACCAATCAATGGTAGACTTAAATTTCCCATCATCCATAATGTCCTGGAAAGGATTGAGATGTACCTTTGAAGAGCTTAGTACTGTGTCTCTCTTAGCTGATGAAGTTAATGAACCAAAAATTGGTTAGAGAAACCTAAAATTACCATGATATAAACCATTAATAGTAAAAAATACTTTGGCAACCTTATGGGATAATCAGTGGTTAATATGTTCTATTTTGACATTCAGAAGTATTGGTTGCTAGGGAAAAAATAGCCACACTCAAAATCAGCAATAAAAAATAAGCAGCTAAACAATTCAATCTTGTTCATGGATGTTCCAGATTATCAACTGCACATGAACTTAAATTATTCTTGCACAAAAGGATCACTGAGAGCCCATAATCAATGGATAGCAAGCGCCCAGAAGTTGGATGCTAGGGGAACATACTCAGAAATTAATATTGATTTGTCACCTCATTTTGATTAAAGTAGACTTCCAAAGGGAAATATAAATATCTGCAGAAGTTCAGCAATTTTTATTTAGGGATTGAGGGGTAAATTATTAAGATCCAGCTACTAACTAAATAAATTGAATCTACCATAAATCTTATGCAAAAAAATTCCTAAAGAAGTAAACCAATATATAGGTCATTATTTTAAAGGTTAATAAATTTCCTAATGGTTGTGTCATGTTGCACTTTAAAGCTTTGTTTTTAATATTCCAGCTAACTTATTTAAAGAAGTAGATCACTTTTTTCAGAAAAAATTATTTATAATAAAATCCCATGTTAAATTTGAGCATTTCATACTTACAGCTTAAATAAACTACTATTAAAATTGTAAAAATCCTATTTCAGATACCATTTTTTCTTGAAACCTTATTACAAAAAAGACATAATTCTAAAAATTCAAAATAGTCATATGGTGAAATTGCTGTTTTGATTATTTTTGTTGGAACTCAAACTTCTACAGAAAATCTTAGCTTTTTAAAAGTGCAGTAGTTTTCAAAACTAAATCAATAAGCAAAAAAGAACTCATTGGTAAGCAAATAGAACTCCATTTGTTAATAAATTCAACTCAGATGTAAATTAAATAACTCATCTGCAAATGAAATCATAACCCAATGGCTTTATATTGATTTACAATAGATTTTTACTCAATCTATTTTGTTTTGAGAATCTTTAATTTTGTTACATCTGAGTTGAATTTGTTTACAGATGAATTGTTTTTGCTAAGTGTCATAGCTTTTAAAACTAATGTATTCTTATTGCCACAAATGGAATGGCAGCTTCACTGGAAAAAATCCTCCTGGCCAATTGTATATGTTGTAATCTGAGAAGCAGCACAGAGTCACAACAGGAAATCCTAACCTTAGAATTGGATTTATACTAAGTCTTGGTTAGAATGGCAGGGAAGGCTATGTGATTACCTTGTGGCCCTGATTGAATAATATCTGCTAGACATGGCTAGAGAGGCGCCAAATTACGTGGAGACACAAAGACAAAAATGTGAAGTAAACTTAATTTTATTGGAAAATAGGAAATGTATTATATAGTGGTAGACAATACCACATAACACTAACAGGAGGGTAGGATCACTTGCCACAAGCATGAGTGGGGCAAGTGAGTTGTTCAGGATCAGGAAGCTGAACAATTGTATTTCCCAATTCAGAGCCAACCTCATTTAGAAGGGCAAAAGCAAAAGAGAGATATTTGTCCTTGAAATAACCCAATAAAGGCAAAATTGAAACATGGTGAATGACAGCATTCACAACATTGGCCCCTCTAGATTAGCCTTAGTGGGGTGATACTTGCAGAGGAACTTGACATGCACGCAAGCAAAAGGTCAACCACTAGAGAGGAGTTTTACTGTATACTCTGACTCTTGCTTGAAGGTCACTTCCAAGGGCCCAGCCCACAACAAGTCTAGCTTATGAGCTTGTCCTCCTAATCTGTGTTGATAATACAGAACGTGGTTCCCAATGTTGAACTCAGGCAAGGGGGATCTCCCAGAATTGTCAGGGGAGAGATCAAGCAGCTTGGTCTTATAGGTGGATGTGTAGGCAGTAGCCTGTATATCAATGATGCAGTTGACTAGATCTTTGATATGCTCATCAGGGTTCATAGCCTTATCAGAGGAGAGTAGGGGGGCCCCAAGAGCAATGGGGTAATGGCTTCACAACCATACAGCATAGCAAAAAGGAAATACCTGGTGACACATGTTTGCTAAGACAATAGGCATAGAGAGCAGTGGGCAAGTATAGATCCCAGTTTGTGGCATCATAGTAGGTTAGTTTCCTCACATTAGAAACCAGAGTTGAGTTTGCGCGCTCAACTGCCCCATTGGTGGAAGGATTATAGGGGGCAGAGAAAGACTGATGAGACCCAAAGACTTCAACCACAGAGGTCACTAACTTGACGTTGAAGTTAGTCCCATTATCAGACAACAACACTTGAGGGCAACCATGGCAGAAGAATACATCTTGCAGCAGAAAGGTGGCGTTTGTTTTGGAAGTGATGTCTTTAGTAGGGCGAGCTTCTACCCACTTGCTAAAATGATCAACAGCAATTAGGATAAAGCGTCAACCAGAGCAGGAGCAAGGAAGAGGCCCTACAGCAACAATACTGACAGTGTGAAATGCGTGTTGAGGGGGGACTAGCTTGAACTCATGAGTGGTGGCTTTAGATTGTTAAAGTTGGTACTCATAGCAACTAGCAATAACATCTGGGATCAGCAAGCAAAGATTTTCCCAGAAGTAATTCTTCTGGATCCAGGCATGGGTCTTGGCAATGCCTCTGTGTTCCGTCTCTTTATGATCTTGAAGCACCAAAAAATGCAAATACTAGGCCTTACATAGGGCAAGTAGTGGTCTTGTACTTTCTTGAAAAGCTGATTGTCACAAATGAGGGTGTTTTTAGATAGCTTAGAAAGGGCGACTCAAACTTCTTCTGTCTCATTCTCTCATGACAAAGGGTATCCAATTAGTTCATACAACCTGTCAGCCTCAGCAGGGTGTAGGGCGAGGACGGGCATTATGGACATTCCATCAGCATTCTGATGTTGAAACCTAGGGCAGTGCAGCACATTGAAATCATACCCTGGCAGAAGGAGAGCACATCTAGCTAGTTGTCCTTCTGGTTCCTTGAGCTGCTGTAGCCATTTGAGCAAAGTGTGGTCAGTAACCACAGTTAAATGGACGCCATACATGTAATGGTTGATCTGCTTGAAAGCATGCAGCACAGCAAGGTAATCCTTCTTGGTCACACTGTAGTTCTTCTCATGCTTATTCAGGACATGAGAGGTATAAGCTACAGGGTGATCCACACCTTCATCATCCAATTGAGCCAAGATAGCCCCAATAGCCAGGTCACTAGCATCAGTATATAGGATGAATTCCTTATTGTAGTCATCATATAATAGGATTGGAGCCTCTTTGAGTTTTTGCTTGAGGGTCTCAAAGGCTTGTTATTGGCTGGCTGTTCATTAAAAAGGGACTTTACACAGCAGCTGGACCAAGGGTTTGCTAGTGTCAGAAAAATCAGGGATGAATTTTCTGTAGTATCCCATCATATTCATAAAGACTTGGACTTCTTGCAAGTTGGTGGGCGGAAGCATTTTGTCAATGGCTTCAACCTTCTTAGTCATTGGGCAAATCCATGTCTGGGTTGCTTTGTGGCCCAAGAATTCAAGACATTCTTTGAAGAAGGTGCACTTGGAATGCTTCAGTTTGAGGCCAGCTTCTCAAATCTTTATGAACACCTCTTTGAGATGAGCCAGGTGATTGGTGAAGGTAGCGCTGAAGACATTTATATCATCTAAGTACACTAAAACACACAAGAGCTTTAAATCACGGAGAATGGAGTCCATGGCTCATTGGAAAGTAGCTGTATCATTGCAGAGCCCTTGTAGTATTTGTTTAGGCTCAAACAATCCTTTGGGAGTGGTGAGCACAGCCTTCTATCTATCTTTGGGAGAGAGATCAACTTGCCAGTAACCAGAAGCCATATTATTGGCAGAGAAGAACTTGGATCCCCCAAGGCTGCAGAGAGCATAGCCAATTTGTGGTAAGGGGTAGGAATCCTTTTTGATTCAGGAATTTAAGTGTCAGTAGTCCATCACAATACAATGACCTCCATCCTTCTCTTTCATTATGAGTAAGTGTGAGGCCCATGGATTTTGGGAAGGGGCAAGTAGTCCAGCGTCTAGAAGTTGTGGTTCTCTTTAGACACCTGAGCATCCTCTACTTGACTGTGGTAGTAGGGTTTAGCGCAAAAGGGGGGAGCATCACCAGTATTGATCTGGTGAATGACATCTTTGAATAACTCAAAATCTGTGCTATCCTTAGCAAAGATATCCAAAAAACTGATCCAGTAGGTCAAGCACCTCTTTCTGTTGAATCAGAGATATCTGCGGGAAGTCTTGGGTAGTGAAAAATGATAGGTCTTGTGGCTCATCCTCAGGTAAGTTTAAGTCCTGAAACATATCAAAGGGATGCAGTGATAGGACGTTAGGAGCATTCAACAACCTGCCATAGCCAACTTCCTGCCCTCTAGGCACATGTATGGGTAGAGCAGTCAAGTTGGCAACCAGCAGTTGAACAGGGTCTTTATGAGAGACATCCAAGATTCCTGGGCAGAGATAGGGTTTGTTGCGTCCTAGCAAGGGAGGAGAGTACAACTCTAGGAATGTACGCTTGGGTAGCTCATACAATATTTGGGAGTCTAGGATAGCCTGAGATCCAGTGGGAGTGGTTAAAGCAGAAGTGGTCAAGAGAGGAACCCCTTCAGTTGCAGGACATGCCATAGGAGGGCACTTCATGTTGGAGGAATAAGTACAGTATTTTAAAGTGAAAACACCAGTGAGGTATTTCAAGGCACATGTCTTGAGGCGCTTCCCAGAAACTTTAACTGGCTCTTCAAAGATCAAAGGGACCTTGTATACTAAGATAGAGAGGTAGCTGTCCTAAAAGTTGATGATACCATCTTATTCCCTAAGTAATTGAGTACCAACTAAGAGATCATAACTCTCATAAGCCAAGACAACAACAGGCGTGGCCAAGAGTAGCTTGCCAAAGTGCATGGGCAGAGCAGAATAAGCTCCTATAGCGCAAGTCATGAACAGCCCAGCTGTGCCATATAACTGATGATAGTTAAGGTCAGGGGCAAGTTTAAGCTTCTTGACAAGCTTCAAGGAGACAATATTAACAGGAGACCCTGTGTCCAAGACAGCCTTAATTTTCACCTTTTGTATGGATATTTCCACACAAGTGGTTGTACAACCAAAGGGAGAGAGGACAGCCAGAATGTCTTGGGCTTCTGCTAATTCTTTGTACCACTTTTCAATCATCCATCTTAGGCCCAGGAACTCCTTATAGACCATCTGGAGAGGTAGCAAGATGGAGACGTTATTGAACACAGCATCAGCAACCTAGGCAGCTTCTTTGGAAGATTCAACAAGCATGGGAGATCTCTTGGTTTGAGTGAGGTAAGGGCAAGAGATAACCTCTTTGGCTTCAGGAAGAGGCTTGGCAGTTGTTGTAGCTTTCCCAGAACGTAGCTTATAAGGGACTGCAATATTTTCAGGGACAGCCAGAACGGAATACCCATAGGCGTCAGAATCTTTTATATCAGAATCATACATGTCAGAGTCATCAGATATGTCGTGGAATAGCAGCAGAATGGGAGGAGCCTCAGTGTTAGCAAGCTCAGAGTCAGCAATAAAGGGGGGATTGGAGGAGACTGGTAAGAATTGTCAACCAAGAGTGTCTCTGCCTCTAGGTTGACTGTTCTTTTTCCACCTGTCCCCTGGTATCAGCTCCTTCAACTCAAGGATTAATGCAGACTTGGGAATGGTGACCTATTTGTCCACAGTTATGGCAACCCTGGCGGAAAGGGGGATTCTGCAAGTTCATGGTAAGGATATACAGATCACGTGAAGACAAACCAGAGGTAGAGGCGGCAACATTCTCTGCACAACTGCCCCCAAATGGGTAAGGTGCATATCCTGCAACAGTGTCATTATGCTCTTCATAGAAGAAAGCATGGCTTTATTGGCCTTGAAGTGAAGACACAGGAGCTGGTTAACCTTGAAGGCTTGAGAGCAAGCCATGTATGCCTCATGTGCGGTCAACTGGCGGCTTGTGATCAGTTGTTGTCCTTCCATGTAGAATCTATCTGCAAATTCAGCTAGGATCTCCTTTGGATTGCAAGCAATGTACATTAAGGTGTCCTTCTTCACTTCCAAACCAAGTTCACAGCAAAATTTGTCAATCAGAAGTTGCTTCATATCTTCCCAGGTTTCAATGGTGGGAAGCTCTGGCACTACTACCTCTTGGCAGGTTGGGTGTAGACAGGTCAGAATGTGTTCCTTATTAACCTCATATGAGGCCCTTCTCATGGCAGTTTTGTAGATAGTTAGGAAAGCTGCAATGGTTGAGGTTTTGGGGTTGAAGACTTGCTTAAAGGTAGGATTGAAGTGAGCTTCTGGAGTTGGGCCACCATTGTTGCTATCAAGTATATTTCTACGTGGGGAGAATTCTGCTTCTGAATTGGTGGGGGGCTGCCTGGCCCACAGCTGGCGGACACTTTCTTCAAGGGTAGTCAAGGTTTCAGCAGTGCAGGTGCCCATATTATTAGCTAGGGTGGTCTGTCGCTCAGTAACATCCAGGCGCTGGCCCTGTGCTGTTACTACCAAGGACAGTTCAGCCAGTTGGGAAGTAAGAAATGTACCCATAAAAAGGTAAGGGGCAAATCTGACATTTACTGAATCAATCACTTCACTTATTTCTTATACATCTTTATCAAGCTCAGAGTGATCTTGCGTCAGGAGGTCCACTTTATTGGCTAGAGCTATCAACTCTCTAGCACAATGAATGCAGGGGGCTCCCTGACAAGCCAGGGCAACAACCATCTTTGCCCACAACTTCAGGTGGACTAACAACAGATGCCATTGGCTCACGCAAAGTAGCAACTTTTTGTTGTAAATCAGCAACCTGAGCTGTCAGAGCAAGCACTTGAGGATCAGGCTGAGAGGCTTTGAGGGTACAATCCTGACTGCAGGTAGATGCTCTTAAATCTCAAATGACATCCCAGAGCCTATGTTTGCTATCTGCTAGCTCATTGGATGGAGGAGAAGGCAGGGCATCTGCTTTAAAGGCAGACAGTTCATTTACTTGAGTCTAGAGTTTGGCAATGGTGGCGGCAGTAGCAGCCCTTTCTTGATCAAAGTCCTCACCAAGTTTGTGGAGGCTCTTTGCAGCATAGACTGCTACTTGCTGTAATTGGTCAAAGGAATAAGCACTGAACTTTTTGAGTTGCTGCACAAGTCATTCAAAGTTGGTGAGATAGGCGTTTAGAGTGGAATCTACTTGGGCACACCAGGGTTGTTCCAACTGGTGGAACTCATGAAGATGCTCTCTGACATATTTGGGGATGGGCTGGCGCATTTTTTCAAGGGAGTTGTCCAAGCAAGATTGGGAGGTGAATGAGTCGCACTGATTATCAGATACTAAGGAAAACAGGGAGTGGATCTATTGCTGGTAGGCCGCAAACTGATCCCAGTGATGAGTGACAGCGGCTTGCAGAAATGAAATCTCCTGAATGTGGAGCCCTAATACCATTTGATGATGGGCTAAGGCAGGTTATACAAATGAGGACAATAAACGTTCAGTGGAGCCAGCTGCTGGGAGGAGATGCTGTGGAAACTGTGGCGCTATAATCAATTTTTATTATTCTATTTGATTGAATTGAAGCTGGAGGCAAGGGATGGCCCCATCACAGAATATCCCAAGGGCTACCCCTATGACTTGTTCCAATTCTGGGGTATCCAAAGGGTAGGCCACTAGGGGGGACCACTCCCAAGGTTCAGCACAGTAGGGACAATAGGCAGACCAGTGATGTCTTCCTCAATAGGAGGACTGGTAATTTCAGGCAAAGTTGGCTCTTGTATGGGCAGAGGTAAAGGTCCTGAAAACATTGTTGCAAAAGGGGTAACTGAGGGGCTTACAGCCCCTGTAGTGAGCACTATTCTTGTTGTGATCTGAGGAGCGGCACAGAGTCACAATGGAAAATCCTAACTTTAGGATTAGATTCATACTAAGTCTTGGTTAGAATGGCAGGGAAGGCTATGTGATTACCTTGTGGCTCTGATTGAATAATATCTGCTAGAAGTGGCTAGAGAGGATCCAAAGTACGTGGAGACACAAAGGCAAAAATGTGAATAGAACTTAATTTTATTAGAAAATAGGAAATGGATTATATAGTGGTAGACAATACCGCAAAACACTACCAGGACGGTAAGATCACTTGCCACAAGCATGAGTGGGGCAAGTGAGTTGCGCAGGATCAGGAAACTGAACAATTGTATTTCCCAATTTAGAGCCAGCCTCATTTTGAAGGGCAAAAACAAAGGAGAGAGATTTTTACTCAAAATAACCCAACAAAGGCAAAATTAAAACGTGGTGAATAGCAGCATTCACAACACACAACACTAGTGATGACTTTGATGCCTTTTTTAATAGCTTTGGAAAATGACAAGGCTTAAAAATCAGAGCTCCTGCCAGCTGTTCAAACCATAAGATACAATGGTATTATTAGCAACTTAAAGGATTGGGTTAAGAGCACCTCCCAAAAGCATCTTATGGCCCTGCAACATTGGTTACTTCCTGTAAATCTCTAAAAGAACTTGATGATATGGGACATGGTATGACTAAAAGCAAGGTTTAACACCTGGGAGAAAAAGCATTGATAGGATTGAAAGCTTGGATAAAAACCAAAAAACATAATAGCTGTTCATTTTTCTAAGAATTAGCTAAAAAAAGAATTAGAAAATTATAGAGGAAAACTCTTTTGAAAAATGCCAGCTACAAAAAAGAACCAAATAGATTTATAAATAGATTAAAAAGAAATAAGTGAATACTCAAAAGCAATAAAAATTCTTCCTAAAACAAAAAACATGTATAAGAGATATGAAAATAAAAAATGTAAATTTACATAATATCCAGTCTCAAATTTTTATAAGATAATCCAAAAAATATAATAAGGAGCAAAAAAAATTTGACGTGTGTAATATTTGTAATTTAAAAACATCTTTAGAAAAATAAAACAAGAATTTGAATGCAATAATTTACCAGTGCCAGGATCTATAAATGATGTTTTAGGTTGAAATGGTCATGCATAAAGACTTTTATGTTAACCAGAATAGAGTAGAATATAAAAAAGGTATTAATGAATTGGATAATGAATCTTGTGTTATAGACTATAAGGGAATTTAATGGTTGGTGGTGGTCCAATAGAAACCAATAGCTGCTTTTATTCTAAAAACTCTTATTTTTTATAGGATTTACATTGGTGTTTCAAGAAAACAGTAAAGTTAAATATGAATACCATAAATTTTAACTCAAATATTATCACATGTTTATTTATTTTCTGGTGAGCAGTTTATAAAACTCTTAATCAGATAGATTTACAATAATAAAAATATACAATATTGAACATATGATGGAAATCATTTTATATATATGAATACATGTATTACTTATTCAAAGAGGCACCTAAATGTATTAAGGATTCCATAAATATAACTGGCTTGTTAAATTTCATGGCAAAAGTATTGTTGATGGTCATTTTGGTGTATTAGCAAAAATTTTAAAGGGAAAAGAAATGAGCTTTATTATAGCAATATTAATGATCTTAAAAATATTTGTGAGCAAGAAGAAAAAGAAACAACCATGAATTTCAGATTTAATTGGTTAAGTTGTTTCTCAAAACACATTTTTATATTTATGAAAGAAAATTTAGGCCTATGAAAAGAGAGCTTGAAGTTAAAAATCTGCACATCAATATTATATATCTTATGAAATAAGGGAAGCTAAACACTTAACCTTTACCATTTGAAAAGTTTACAGAATATTCTGAGATAACCTATCATTTGATATATGGGTATGATACTAGAGAAACAAACATATCAGAAGATGCTAGTGGTGTATTGGGTAAGTTTATGAAGCTGGGCAGCTTACTAGAGGGTGTGTTTTGAATAGAGTCATCAGTCTTTCAAAAATATCAAGGATCTGGATGTACAAGTATTCTGGCTAACACCAACCTACTCAACATCCAGTCATTGCCCAACTTGGTGCCTTTCCAGTATACTGTTTGACATACCAGGAATGGCAACCAAGCAATATCACATGACTGTCCAAGTATCCAGTGGCTTGAACCCATCCAGAACATGACCAGCCCCTGAGTTTGATCTGACTAAAATCTCTGCTACAGCTATAGCTATATAGGCCTAAAGTATTATCAATAAAATATTCTTCTTCTCACTCTTATTTCCATATTTGAAGCTTCCCCAAAGGCGCTCCTCATCAAAAGCAACACCTTTTTTCTGAACTACTAAGAATAGTTATGATGAGTCAAAGATAGGATAATGGTGTTTATAGCTTTGGGGCTGCTATCACCCTCCCATGCAACTCACCATAGTTATTTTTAGTCTGGATGGTTTACTCAAGATATTCTTGATAATATCAAAGGTTGAATTTTGGCCCTGTGGGATGATAAATTTTCTTTGTTTTTATAATTCAAGGTCTTTGCAGGATCAAAGTTTAATATTTGAGATATTTTGAGATAGTCTAGAAGATAAAAGAGATGTAGTTAAGCCAAAAAATATTTAATCTGGTGCCTAGGCATAACAAGAACATAATGACCTAATTGTATAGATCAAGGTTGGCTAGAAAGGGGTTGTGAGTTGGTTGGGATTGGAGATTTGGGATGGCAAGGATTTATCGGGATGTGGGGGATCCTTATTAGAGACGTCTTTAGAAGAAGATATGGAATGCTAGAATAGATTGATATCGGCAGGGGGCAAGTTGTTTCTCTAAACGGTGCTTTTGGTAAATGGCAGGTCATGAGTTGCATATATATTTTTGGTAAATCGGGGTAGTTGATTATGGATGGATAATTTTAGGGGGTAGGTTTAATTTGTTTTTGTAGAAGTATTGTTGGTTGTGTGTATTTAATGTAGTTGAGTTTGGCTACGCAATAGCCAATTTGGTTGTCATTCGGGTAGATCGTTATTCAAGAATAGCTTCGGTATATGGAAGATGGCTCGGTATTAAACAGGCATTTGATGTCTTGGTTATGTATGATTTGGTGATTGCTGATTGCTTATTCCTTGGCGCATCAACGGTGGTGGATTTAGAAGAAGCAACGGCGTACTGCAAAGGGATTGACTTGAGAGAAATAACAATCAAGGAAGTCCATGGCTACTTCTTGTCTGGTGAGATGTCAGTGGAGGAGTTGACAGAGTGCTACTTTGGCAGGATCCGTGCCTTGAATCCATCCTTAAACGCAGTGATTTCAACAAATCCAAATGCTCGTAAAGACGCAATCGAACTGGACTTGAAGATGAAGAGAGAGGGTGAATGGGGTTCCTTGTATGGAACTCTATCCTTGACAAGGACAACATTGCAGTTGATGGCATGCAGACTACTGGCGGTACGCTTTTTCTTGCAAGACATTTTCCCAGAGCAGGAAGCAATTGCAGTCCAGAGGTTTCCACAGCACGGGGTAATTATTCTAGGGAAAGCCAACTTGTCAGAGTTATCTGGGTAATAAGATATATTCACTTTAACATTTAAATTTTTTTGGCAGTTGATACGAAAAGCGGATTCAGTACTGGTGGGGGGCAGACTAGGAACCCTTATAACTTAACAAGCGAGATCTTTGGTTTGAGCTCAGGATCAGCAGCAGCAGTTGCTGCAAATCTAGCCATTGGGCATTGGGCACTGAGACGGAGGGGTCCACTAATGCCCCAGGTCCTGTCACTGGGCTATTTTGCTTCAAGCCTACTTATGACTTCCCTAAACCAAGGCTTGATTCCTCTGGCTAAAACTATGGACACCGTAAGTCATTAAATATATTGTTAACAGGTAGGTTGGAGTCTTGGCTTGCACTGCTGACAGTGCCATTATGGCCCAAGCCATTGCTACACAGCCCACCTTGAAAGAACATTATTGAATTTTAAAGTAAGTAACTATGGGGGTTTCTTTTAATAGATAGGGAATTTCGGATTTGGAATCCTGGAAGACTATGTTCAGCCACACACTAAATTGATTGAAAACGGTCTCCTTGAATTAGAGCGATGGGTGTTGAACTTGTGAGAAATTTAACTTTGAATATTCCACCTGATTTATACATGCTCTAGTAAGAAACTAGTACTATATCTAATAAGCTAGTACAGATGGCTATGCTAGTGAGTTTGGGCCCCAGATCCAAGAGTATTCGAAGAAATGGTACCACCGGCCCCCCCAGCTGATCCTAGCATTCAAAATCTTACGTCAATTATCCAATGGTACAGGAACTATTCCTCATCCAAAACCACACTCTTGTCATGTTGGAAGCTGCTTTGCCCAGAGCTGTTCCAATGAACCAAGTTTGTCCTACCCAAGCACCGCCTGGCAATCCAGCACGACTTGACGGAACCCTTCACCCGCTACAATTTACATGCTACCTGGTTTCCAGCCATCCCCTAGTCTCGCCTTTACAACTGCAAAAATGCTGCTGGCTACCCCATCATCAATCTCCTGGTTGGGTTTACTAAGGATGGCTCATCCGCCAGTGTGCCATGTACGGCCTTGCCAATTCTGATCCACTTCTGCTGAAACTAGCCGTTGCGTTTGATGCAAAGTCACCTGCTTGCCTGTTTCCTAAATACTTGAACTGAACATGTTTGACCAACTTCACTTCTTCAATAAACCCAAAACTAGCCAGGGTAATAACTGAACTACAGGTAACAGTTTCAGGAGATCTGAAGTCTCTTGTTTAATAACAAAATTATTTTATACTATTGTGGCAGGACTTCAGGTGGTGTTCCTAAAGATACTTGTAACTCAGGTTTTAGTTGTGTGAGAAATGCTGTCTCCACTAGGCCAGCAGTTGTAGGCATATGATGGCAATAGTAGTGCCATTGGTAGATAGACAGTATTAGTCATTGCCCTAGTTGGGTTGAGTCAGGTCCATAGTTGATCCAATAAGGTTTGGGCTTATTACAACACCAGTTTATAAACTTTATCCTATTCCTTACATGCAATCTCACAAGGAGACCAAATCATCCAAACTTTAACTATTAAATCTAGCAGCACCTAAAACATTAATAACTCATTCAAGCTTAAATATTCTCCTTTACCCAAAGTAACGTCAACATCACTCATATTCAACAGTACTTAGACTTTACTTAATCGACATGGACATTTGGGCAAATTCCTTAGGTCAAAGTTCCCAAGGGCGAAAGATCAGAAATCGAAAATGTGATCCCCAAAAAGTGCAAAAATCAAAAACATCAAAGATCAAAGTGGAAAAATTGACTTTCCAGAGGTTAACTCTGAAGCCCAAAAATACAGTTATTGATATAGAAACATATATTGTAAAGCCTTTACTAGACTAAAGCAACCCCAGGGAGTTTATTTCTGCAATAAAAAACTAATTGGCTTGATAATAAAAAGATGCTTAAATTTGTTGTTTTTAAAGAGAGTTTATTTCAGTTTCAAAAGCAAAATTAGACTAGAGTTTATATATAATATATTTGATTGAATATAAAATATGAAACTACACAAAAAACTTATTTTCAAGCTATAGTTTAATAAAAAGATTAACTTCATTTTAGCATATGTAAAGCTATAATAATACTTCAACATAAGAAAAATAACTGATTTTTCCTACAAGATACAAGAATATGATTTTAGGTATTTAAGTTTATTAGTAATCTTATTTCAATGATAAAAATTATAGGGGCTTACTATTAAAAAATATATATTACATTGATTGCTTGCTTATTAAAGCAATACTATACAATGATATACTTAATAAAAGATATTGGCCTATATCTTATTTATAATAAGTCAGAATATTCAAAGATATCAAGAGCCTGCCACTCACACCTTATAAAATGAGGAAAAGTATATTTTTATGTTAAAAACACTATACTTTAACCAAAAAATGATATAGATAATTCACAGTTTTCTATCAAAGAGTATATTTTATACATCTTATTTTGCTCTAATACATACAGTAAAAAGATATAATAGAAGATAATTAAGGATAGAAAAGGAGAGATGAGAAGAGGACAATAGAAGATAATTGAGGATAAAAAAGGAGAGAGGAGAAGAAAGAAAAAGAAGGAGAAAAATAATTTTTCTACATGGTATCAGATTTTATATGATCCACTCTCTTGCTGACGCAGAAATTTTTTAACAGATTTTTGGGGAGGAATGAGAGGTGGAAAGGGCGAGGTGGAAGGGGGAAGATTAAAGACAAAAAACCAAATGTTTATTGCACTTTGATTTAGGTACTTCAATTTCTGCACTTTGTTTTGTGCACTTTGATTCTGTCCCCTGAAAACACATAGGGAAACATAGTACAATATTATATTAATTTAATATTCTTTGAAATCACCTCCTGTCAAGATTTAGGGATATTGACTAATTAACAGATTCAACCAATGAACGCAGCCCAGCTTTCAATCACTCTTAGGAATGATTTTAACAGAATGACGTGGACTTCAGATCAATGAATCAACAACCAAATCATATCCTTGCATTAACAAATTCATGAATTGCAATAAATTAATCTAACATGCAATTACTGCTCATTGATTAGTTCCCATCTGTCTGCACCTCAATATGTACCTCATAATAACTACTATTATAAAATTTAATTATATCTAGAACAAGGGCCTTAATATAGGCCATCATCTGAAACACTTCTAGAAGAGTTCACCATGGACTGGGCTACCAGGCCAAACACTCTAAGATAAAAGGCTCAAAAGTCTATTGTATTAGGAAAGCTCTGATTAAGTGAAACAATCATCTCCGTGAACTAGTAGCCAACTACTGGCTAGCTAGCCCTGGAAGTGGCCCAGGTAGACGTAAAGAATACCAATCTGTGGAAGATTCAAGAAAGCTTCTGTTAAAATCACCCCAAAAAGGATGGGCCTCCTGCTGTGTTGCCAGAATGCTAATTCAGTCTCTTCTAGTGTTGTGAGCTAACTTGTATAAAACATGGGCAGGCAGGCCACCTTGAAGCCAGTCCATTAGGATAAAAGACTGATGATTTTGTGATGACTTGATAATTGATCCAAGTCCTATTTCCTTAATGTGATCCTCTCTTAGGCTTTATTAGTAGAGCAAAAGATGATACTGTTGTTATACAGTATAATTATCTTTAAGTAAAATATAGAGACATCAACTTATGGACCTTTATCCAGAAGTAGGAAGAAACATCCCAAATCCTTTGGGCTTTGTCAGACTTGCTACTTCTGATGACACCAATTATTCCAGGCCAAAGTTTACGCTAAAGTCACAGGTTCTCTGTGCTTTCCTAATGTTAGAAGACTTAGGATATCATTTGACAAATGACAAAATAAACAGTCCTTGATTTCTGACAATAGTATTAAGTTATTTTAAGATTAAAATAAAACTGGTTAAAAAATTTGCCTAAATTTAAAAAAGCTTTCTTTAGCTCTTGATTTCTTTTTTTACATGCAGAAAAAATTAAAATTTGATTTTTTTAATTTTGATGCGCTGAATATCAAGTTGAAGATTTTTTTGTATTTCAATTTTAGCAATTGTGCTTTTGTCCCCTATATGCAAAGGGGTAAATAAATTCTATTACTGTAAATTCAGAGCCTAAACGTGAAAAGGTGGGATTGTCAAATCCTTGGTCCAAATTTCAAATCACTTTTGAAGATAGCCTTTATTTAATTAAGTTGAATTCTTTGCATTTTTATTTGAATTTTTAAAAATTTGGGACATCATAGACACTTTGCAAAGTTCAAGTCAAGTTGCATATTTCCAATGGACAAAATGAATTAACTGAAATCAGATGTGAAGCGTTCAAATCCATCAACCATTTTCATTAAGTTTACTATGTTTTTTGGAATTTCAGGATTGTCAAATCCAAGAACCAAATTTCAAATCACTTTTGAATGCCACTAGTAAACTCAAATATTAATTGCAAGAACTGGAATCAAAATTTAATTTACAGTAAGCACACTAGTAAACACCAACCCAAATCAAGAAGCTGCACTCTGGATAAGATCAAATGAAAAATCCAATCTCAACAACCATGTTTAGACATGAAATTAAGTGAAATGTAAAATTGTCTAAACTGGAAATGATCAATATTCTGCACTCTATATCACTATTATAGCAACCATAAACCCATATAATTATATATGAGCTACCCTCCTGATGACGTAGAAAATTTTAAAAAATTTTGGCCCCTGGCTATGCCAGTGACAAACAAACTTCTTTTCAAGGAAGAAAGGAGGGAGGAAAGATAAACCATCAGTTTACCACACTATGTATTCATGTATTGCTATTAAAAATACTTGATTTCAGTAGATTTTAGAAAACACTAATAATAAAATAGAATTATATATTACAGTCTATTTTATCATGTTGTCTTTATTTGATGTGTTGATAGTTCATTTGCTGTTGATAATGTTCTTGCGCTTAATTGGATAGTTTCACCTCCAGTTGCCTTGGTGATAGGAAATCAAGTTGTCTTCCCAAGACCAGCTGGTCTTGGGAAGACAACTTGATTTCCTATCACCAAGGCAACTGGAGGTGAAACTATCCAATTAAGTGCAAGAACATTATCAACAGCAAATGAAATATCAACACATCAAGTAAAAGACAACATTTTAAATAGATTGTAATATATAATTCTATTTTATTATTAACAGTTTCTAAAATCTACTGTAATCATGCATCTAAATTTTAGCCGTCCAAAAATGGAATAGGGTGATTTTTTGAGAATGCTTATGATTCCTAAAAAGGGTTAGCACAAATCCACTCTAGATCCTTTAGCATCCTTTTGAGACACTCGTAAATTATATTTATTTCAAATTCACCTCATTTTTTATTTGAAATTTGGTTCTTGGATTTGACAATCCCGCAATTTCAGTTTTCTTAATTTTTACATGATGTCTATGATTTGTTTGACATACAGGAAATCTCAAATTGCACATTAGAATCCTGTATTTCTGATTCATTTATACCACATTTGTTTGCTATGTATTATCTTTTGTTAGTTGAGTTATCTGCTCAAGGGTTTGAAATTGGTCTATTAAATTAACCAAAAAATTCAAATTAAATGGTTGATTTTATTAAATATTTTAATTTTCACTCAGCTGTGTTGCCTGCAAAAGTGCTTCAAAATTTGGACCAAGGATTTGACAATCCCGCTTTTTTACGTGTAGGTTCAGAATTTACAGTAAAAAGCCAAATTAAATCAAGGTGTCTTTTAAATTGCATTGATTTGGGCACTTTGAACTTGGTTTTTTATTTTAGCTAGCATTAAACATTTTAAAAAAAGTCAATTTAAAGAAAAGATAAAAAATTGGCAAACTTTTATTGTAAAAAAGTGTAGAGATCAAAAAATCTGTTGATTTTGAGATTTCAATCCTGCACTTTGACTTTAGGCACTTGCCCGGACATTTTCAACAATCAATCTGATCTACTAAGGTAAATGATAGTTTCTTGAGCTTGATTCACAATCTACTCACCTTTCTAAAGTGTGAACAAAAAGTTTATAATTAAAAGCTTCCATAACGACAAATATCATTCCTCCCCTGGAAGACATTTAATTTGACCATATTTCATCGCTCTTTATTAAAAATTGTTGATGTTTTTTGTAGAAATTGATACAGAAACAGTAATGGTAACCTAAAGGATAAATATCCACTTTCAATAAAAGAACTTCTTGACATCATGTAAGGTTAACTAATACATGATATATTTTTTAAGGGGTATAAATATATGCCAAACTAGGAACGGATGCCATTCAAATCTTTATATGATAAGTTTGCTTGTACCGTTTCAGCACCAAAAGACTATACACAAGTGCGGCTAAGTTAACCCCCATAGTTAGAACCTAATTCTATAGTAAACCCAACATAAATTTCTATAAAACATTTTCTGTTGTTGATTAAGAAAACCAGATCATATATTAAGTTTTCTTGGGGTCAATTTAAGCAAAGTGAGGCGGAACAACTAAACCAAATTTCTATGCTACCTCTTAGGGGCAATGCTATTAGCGTTGAAAAAGCACCTTCTTTATATCAAGAACCCTCTTACAAAACTTATATGGTACTGGTATTAAGGTAAATCCAGATCACTATCCCCGTGCAGTAGTTTTAAAATCTATGGCAACAAATGAAATGAACTCAGATTTGAGCAAAATTGAAATGAACCCAAATCTATTGTAAAGCAATAGAAATTCATTTAGTTTTATTTTTTTAAATCTGAGTTTATTTTGTTTAAATCTGGATTTTTTTCTTGTTGCCATAGCTTTTAAAACTACTGTATAAAAGTTTACAATGAAATATAGAACCTCAACTAATATTTTTACCAAACAATCTGAAGATATCATATTGTATAAGATTTCCCCCTATTCTTAGCTTCAACCAAGTGCCATGAAAGATTTCAGAAATCCTGATTAATTAGGGTTGGCCAATCCATCTCTCCATCACTATGGCCACTGAAAAAACAGATAGAGCTCAGCCAGAATAGGATCATCTATTATAGGTGCTACATTGTAGGATCCATGGTTTATTGAATACTACAATATTGTGTAGATCAGTCTGGTTCTCTAATTAGTATTTTGCTGTTTGATAAGTACTTGATAAATCCTAATCAAATCCCATTGTCTGGTCAAACCCCCAAAGGATTAGGAAGATATACAAATTGTTCCAAGAACCCACATATTAACAAACCGCTTCTAGAATTGTATTCAAAAGGATTGCATTGGAGAGCCCCACAATCAATATGCTGAGCCCTACACAATGGACATCCAATTCACCAAGAAGTTGGCCAGAGCATCACCTGTAAAATTTTATCTCACTTAGAATAAGATGAGTTTCTACCCAACAATTACCATCTGATTGAACCCACTTTTACAGTAGTTTTAAAAGCTATGAAAACAAGCAAAAATAATTTAGTTTTAAACAAAAATGACTTAGATGTAAACAAAATTAAAATTAAGCAAATTTATATTAATTTACAATATATTTGGATTCATTTCAACTTTTTTACATACATGTTAAATTTGTTTAAATCTGAATTATTTTTGCTTGTTGCTACTCTTTAAAAACTACTGTATCAAAGGATATCTATACTGGAGAGGGAAACAAGCAGAACAGCAACCTCCTTACAAGCTGTAATTGAGGTTTGGGATTAAAACTCTGGGGGTTGAAGCTAGTAGCTTGGGGATAATAAATTAGCTAGCAAGAGTTAGCAGCACCAGACGTCAGTCTGACCATAGTGCCTTAGCTAGATAAAAATCCCTTCCAAGTGGACTTAAAAGTCAGATAACATAATCCTGTCATATTACTACAGTAGTATTTTGCAGTAGTGCCAATTATCAACAAGAGCACATTGTTGTTACTTCAGGGACCTCTTAAAATTACCTCCTGCCCCAAAGTTATTAGTGCCCTTTCAATTGATCAAGAGAATCCTTCCTTTAGTTGCCTGTAGTGACCTCTAGACAGGACACTTCCTGTCACTGCCAACTATCATGCACCAATAGGAACCACACCTTTTACCATATATATTTATGCCCTATCAACAAAGCACCAAGATTTATAACCATCTCCATGATAAAAATGATAATTCTTCATGGCAAAAAGACTTGCAAGAAGCAGTTGGCAATTCAAGCCAGAGCTCCCTGAGTTAGAAAACCTATGCATAAATGCATCCTTTTCAACCTCCAAATCCAAGCCACTGCCATAATCCAAGATTGGCACCTATTATACCTGTGCCCAAGCACTGAGGTTAGCTGGTTCAGGGTTCACAACCTATTGACACTTTGGATTTAGCGGGTCAGGATATGCTCCTTATTAAGATCATCAGATGCTCAACACTGAAGATTCTTCTATATTTTCAGGAAAGCAGCAGCAGTTGATGATTCAGGACCAGAAGCCTGTTCAAAGAGCATCTTTAGTTATGATCAAAGCCAGAGCTGGAAGAACCATTGGGACTATCCTGAGAGATCATAGATAAGTACATGGATCTCTGGAGGAGCTTGTATTCCTTTTTCAACCCAGGGCCAGTGTGTTCATGATTGACACCTACTATCCTCAAGGTAGGTGTTGCAAATGAACCAACTATTGTTTGTTATAAAGGTTGGAAAGATAGCAGTCTAATAGAAAGGGACAAGGGATAGAGATAATGTTGAGCTTTATTTAGAAGACAGTAGTTGATATACCAGAAAAAGAAACCACAAATCCACCAGGGGGTGGCACAGTGACGAGGTTCCATAAAAAGGTTTGGGACTAAGGGAATAAATTGTATGGGGATTGGAGTGTTGAATTGGCAGCACTCCTAATTAGGAGATAGTGCCTAAAATTTGAAATTGACATTTTATTGATCCATACCATTAGACACGTCATGGGGCAACTCATTGAGAACCCCTGTATTGTGAGGTATGCTGGCAGGCAAGGAAAATTCTTGCTGTAACACCCCCTTGTCTCTGATTTTGTCTGGTACCAGGGATTGGAACCTGTGGAAGGTCATGAAAAGTACTCACAAATAGATTTTGTGTGGGGATGTAGTGTGACAGGGGTGCATCAATCATGGTAGAGGGTCTTGGTGCTTCCTTGGGCGTCTTCAAGCTGGTAGGTATGGTTGCTGTAGATAGAAGCTATCTTGAAGGGACCAAGGCGGTTGGGTTCAATCTTTGAGGATTTTGGATTAAGTGGCGTAGACAGGATCATCCACAGTTTACCTTGCTCTGAGGTGTTTAGTCCCCCTTTGATCTTTTCCTGCTCCATGTTGCAAGCTTTGGTGCCTCATTGGCTCAGGGAGAGAGTAGTTAAAAGGGAAGGTTTCCCGGGAACAGTGGACCATAATTCCCCTTGTTCTATTCCTTTCTCACCATCAGGGGTGCCAAAGGCTAAAATACTGGGGCTGAATCCTGTGCTGCAGTTGATCCTAGCCTGCAGAATGAGCAATG